>JAUCMX010000426.1:0-13701 GCA_033459395.1 Hemibagrus guttatus | reverse complement strand
GCAATGAAGGAGTGGCTTCGTAAGAGGCATTTCAAGGTCCTGGAGTGGCCTAGCCAGTCTCCATATCTCAAGCCCATAGAAAATCTTTGGAGAGAGTTGAAAATCCGTGTTGCCCAGTGACAGCCCCAAAACATCACTGCTCTAGAGGAGATCTGCATGGAGGAATGGGCCAAACTACCAGCAACAGTGTGTAAAAACCTTGTGGCGACTTACAGAAAACGTTTGACCTCTGTCATTGCCAACAAAGGGTATATAACAAAGTATTGAGATGAACTTTTGTTATTGACCAAATACTTATTTTCCACCATAACTTGCAAATATATTCTTTAAAAATCAGACAATGTGATTTTCTGGATTTTTTTTTCTCATTCTGTCTCTCATAGTTGAAGTGTACCTATGATGAAAATTACAGGCCTCTCTCATCTTTTTAAGTGGGACAACTTGCACAATTGGTGGCTGACTAAATACTTTTTTGCCCCACTGTAAATGACAATGTAAACCCACAGTTGTAGCATAAAGAAGAAGAAAATGGTGACAATTCTGTTAGAAAGAGCACTTTCTGTCATTCCGTCATGAAGCTGAATATTTATATCAATCAAATTCAATAATATTTTCAGCATTCTTTCTTCAGATTTGATTTTATGTGAGTAGAGAAAAAGTTTGTTTTCTCTCTTTCTTTGTCTGAGTATTTGCACAATGTCAAAAGAACTGACTACTTCTGCAGAAAGAGCAGCAAGACAACAGCAACACCTGTAAACCACATGCACTTCTACTGACACTTTATTTTCTGCTCAGCTGTTGGACATGAGGGTCAAAAAGACACAGTAAGAAAAAAAACTTCGTTTTTAATAGTTTCACTCATTAGTCTAATATCTACATTTCCTGAACAGTGAGAGGTTCAGTGTTCATGATATTTTCAATACACATGTTATTTCTTTAAATAATAAGGCTATGGCTAATAAGCTAAGGCTAGGGCTGGTAGTAGGTATATATACATCTCTGACTTCCAGTGTAATTCTGAGCTCTGCCATATTCAGAAATACTCGGATGAGTGGTGTTTGTCTACAGTCTGGTCAACACCTCCAAGACCAAGGAGATGGTGGTGGATCTATGTAAGAACAATCTGAACCTGTGTCCAAACATGTGGAGATGGTCAGGACCTACAAATATTTGGGGCTGCAGCTGGATGATAGGCTGGACTGGACTATGAACATGGACACTCTCCTCAAGAAAGGAGGCTTCTGTACTTCCTTAGGAGGCTTGCATTCTTTAACATCTGCAAAAAATCTTTTACCAGTGTCTGTTAGCCAATGTCCTTTTCTATGCTGTGGTGTGCTGGGGAGGAAGCTGCAAAAAGAGAGATGCGGCACCACTGGACAGACTGGTGAGGAAGGTAGGCTTGATGGGAAGAGGGCTGGACTCACTGGTGACAGTAGAACTCTGTAGAGGAGAACCCTGGACAGATTGCTGTCCATCCTGTACAATGTCCATATCTCCATATCTTACAATTTGTCTGTCTTTACTTGCTCCTACTGGACATTTTTAAATGACCTCACTTAATAATAATAATAATAATAATACATTTTATTTTTATTTCAAGCTCTCAAGGTCACCTTACAAAAATACATTTAAAAAACACAGCATAATATAAAACATACAGATAGAAAACAAATAATAAAATATTTAAAAATAAATTAAAAAAGGGAAAAAAATAATGGACAAGTTTCAAATATAAAATGCAGTTCTAAACATGTAAGTTTTGAGTCTGGATTTAAAGGTTGTCAGAGAGTCTATACTTCTGATGTCAGCAGGAAGACTGTTCCAAAGGCGGGGTGCAGAGCGACTGAATGCTCTAAGCCCCATGGTGGACAGTCGAGCTGAGGGTGTGGTGAGCTGGTTAGCAAAAGAAGATCTGAGTGTACGGGAGGGTGTGTATAATTGGAGAAGGTCAGACAGATATGGTGGAGCAAGATTATGAAGAGCCTTGAAAGTGAATAGCAGAATTTTATACTCAATGCGAAACTTCACAAGAAGCCAGTGAAGCTGGTGAAGAGCTGGTGTGATATGGTCAATAGAAGGAGTTCCAGTAATAATGCGGGCTGTAGAGTTCTGTACCAATTGAAGTTCATGAAGAATTTAGAAGGCAAGCCAAAAAGAACAGAGTTACAGTAATCCAGACGTGATGTAACAAGGGCATGGATTAATATGGCAGTACTGTGCTGTGTCAAGATTGGGATTGTCAATAATATTGCGGAGGTGAAAGTATGCAGACCGAGTGACATTATTAACATGAGCCTCAAAGGATAGAGTGCTATCAAGGATGACACCCAAACTCTTTACCTGAGGGGAAGGAAAAACAGTGGAATTATCAATACCCAGACAGCATGGTAACATTGATAGAATGTTGAGTTTTGATCCAAACCATCATTTTGGTTGAGATTGACATTTCAATGTTTAAAGTGTGTAGGATCAGCATTGAAATTGTGATGAAAGTCGACAGCACACATGGGTGGAGACAGTGACATTGAACTAACAGTGATTTGTAATTGATGATCAGAAGATCATGCAGGTGTGTATCTGTGCAGAACACTAGTGGGTGTTTCCCCATCAGTGAGGCGTGTCAGTTCATAATGGGCATTTTCAACCACTTTACCCGATTTGCTCTAATCCACTGGGGGCTTGGTTTAAGGGTGGGCCTTCATGGTTTTAGTAAGTCTGTTGAAAAATGGTTGAAAAACATCTATTGTAGTTTGAAATTGGCCACTGATTGGTAAATGCCCATTTTGGTTTTGCATGTGCACTTCTCAGTTGTTTAATTGATGCTTCTTCATTAGAGAGAAAACACAGGTGCATCCTATACAGAAGTCTCGTGTGTTTGACATGCATGACCTCTCTGAGTTTCAAACAATGGTGCATATATCTTATTTCTGTTTGTTTTTTTTGCATGCTTGTTATTTGCATTTGATTTATTGTTACTGAATCTAATAAGATATATTAATTAAAGTTATTAAAGTGTTGAAATAATCCGCTCAGGTAGCAAGGTGACATTGATACAATGTGGTGTTTTCATCCGAACCATCATTTTGACTGAGATTGAAATTTCAAAGTTTGATTTATGTTGAATCAACATTGAAATTTTGATGAAAACCAAGAGCCAAAATATGGGTGATGATGTGGGTGATTAAAAAGTGCGTCACGAGTTTGTCTTTAGCCTTGATTAATAAAATTCCAACAATATTTAGCTGATCTCTAGAAGCCCATGAGCATGAATATTAAACTTTACATAGCCTATGTTTCTGTTACTCTTTGCATTTACTCCAAGGCCTTCAGTAGGAGGAGTTAAGGCTGATGAGGTTGGATAATTAGAGAAATGAGAAGCACACCCTTAATGATGGTGACATTGATCATACGTTGAGTTGCAGTCCACAGCATAACTGCTTGACATAAGATTTGGTTTTATCTTCTATCTCCTGCTTGCAGCTTTATCAGGAAAGCATTCATATTCCTCAAAGAGTATCAGATTTGCTGTATGTAACTGTTCACGGTAAAACTCAAAATCAAAGCCATTTTCATGTGATCTTTAAAGAGATTAATTGGTTTGCATTAGTTAAATCTGCAGCTTTAATGAAATTGCTTTAAATGAAAATAATTAAGCTGTTCTTTTAAGCTAAACACAGAACACTTGTCACTTGCTACAATATGTAGTTTCTTGGTAAATTAGTTGCCATATAATTTACAAACTGTCGACATACTGAAGTCCTGCATATTATAGCAATTCTATTTACAAATGTTTATTGCACAAAATGTAAAAGATATTGAAGCACTAATAGATTTTAGATATAAAAAAAATCAATGATACTAAAATCCTGTTCTAAATAACTGTTTTCATAAATTGTAAAAAGTAAATGTTCTGTTTAATGTGACTGTATGTATGTACAGGTATGTATGAGAATTTAATTGACTTGCTTTTAAGCGATATCATGCTTGCTCAGAGAACCCAAAAGAAAAGAGGCACAGTCTGACATACAATAAGCCAGATTTTAAAAACTTGAACTGTTGCACCCCTTGTAGCAATAATGACTTCACGGTGGTCAAAGAGGCGTAAATTGAAATCAATGATTAAGTCCGCAGAGTCAGAAATACTACAACAATTTAATGAAACCAGTGCACAAAATTCTGTGTCACAAGAAAACCATGTTGAAGCAGGAAAAAATGATGCCGAGTACCCTAAAGTTATTATAGAGTCAGCTGGTTCAGATTGTAATGATGCAGTCACAGATGAGTTCCCTGGTGGGGTGTCTGATGAGGTTCTGTTGCATCCAACCAATATGCATGATGTTAATAATGATACAGTCAACTCATCAGATTTTGACTCTGATACTGAATCAGAAGCTCCAACGAGTGAGTTTCTTTTAAGGAGTTTGCGATATTGGGCCTCTACCTTCTCAGTCTCACTTGCTGCACTCAGTGCCCTTTTAAGTATTCTGCGAATGTTTCATCCAGAATTGCCCACAGATGCCAGGACAGTTCTTAAGACCCAAACCCATGTATCTACCATAAAGATGGAAGGTGGGGAGTATTATCATTTTGGCTTGGCAAAGGGGATAGTGTCACGTTTGAAAAGTTTAATCCTGCCTGAACAATTGCAAACAGTTAAATTACAGTTCAATTTAGATGGGCTTCCACTTTTCAAAAGCTGTACACTTCAGTTCTGGCCAATTCTTGCCATTGTCAATTGTGACTATACCAAACATCCCTTCCTCGTTGGCCTTTACTGTGGTATGAAAAAGCCCAAGTGCATATTTGAGTTCTTAAAGCCATTTATTGACGATTTAGCTGATGTTCTTCTGCATGGTATTGTTTACAATGGTCGAAACGTATTGGTACAAGTATGCTCTTTTGTGTGTGATGCCCCTGCCAGAGCCTTTGTTAAAAATACAAAATCTCACAATGGCTACTCGGGCTGTGACAAATGTGTTCAAGTGGGTGAGTGGCAAAATAAAATGACATACCCAGAAACTGGTTACATGGGACCATGTAACTGGTACAACTGGTTACCAGTTTCTGACATACCCAGAAACTGGTTACCAGTTTCTGACAGACCCATGTTACCATGTAACATGGGTGTGTCATGTTACATGGTTACCATGTTTCCTTGGTACCATGTTTCCATGTTTCCATGTTTCCATTAGATTATATGCACTTATGTTGTCTAGGCGTCACTAGGAAACTTTTGAACTTTTGGATCAGAGGTAAAGCACATATCACTAGGTTGTCCACTCAAACTGTAGCTGAAATTTTTGAAAAGTTAAAGCTGCTGAGTGCCTACATGACTGTTGAGTTTAGCCGGAAACCAAGAGGGTTATCAGAAATTGACCGCTGGAAACCGACTGAGCTGCGCTCATTTATGTCGTATACAGGCCCTGTTGTGCTTCAGAATTGCATTCAAATGCAGATATATGAGAACTTTATGTTGTTTTCTGTTGCTATGCATTTGCTTTTATCCTCTGGAACCCCAGAGGCGATGATTGATTGTGCTCATGAATTGCTTGTCTCTTTTGTATGCCACTTTGGACAACTATATGGTAGACATGAAATAGTCTACAATATACACCAACTGACTCATCTGGCTGAAGAGTATCATCTCTTTGGACCTTTGGATAATGTCAGCATTTCCTTTTGAGAATTATTTAGGACAAATAAAACATCTTTTGCGCAAGCCTCACTTACCCTTACAGCAAGTTCTGAAATGCCAAATCCAGAGTCACCAAAGCCTCACAAGTGCAATTTAAGTCAACCACATTTTGACGGTCCAGTGCTCCATAGCCTAAGTCTTGGCAAACAGTTCAGAAAAGTGGCCACAGAAAAGTACACTCTGTCTATAGTGCAAGGAGATAATTGTGTGCAAATAGTTGGCCACATTGCTATTTTAAGAAATATCATTAAGGTAGATGGGGTAGGGATTTTTGTCCTATTTCAAAAGTTTAATCATCAAGAATCATTCTTCTCCTACCCGTTTGAGTCAACCAGTATAGGTTGTTATAAAGTGTGGGAGTTGCATGACAATCTCGATGTGGCCAGACTCCAAGATATTAAGCTGAAATATTTCTTCTATCCTGACAAAAATGTCTTCATTGCCATGCCACTCATTCATATGACATAATGAATTGTTTGTAGATTACAATATGCTTTTGCTGTTGTGAGAGAAGCTTGTACTTAACATAATTAGTTCCTGCTTTTTCATTTTTTTTTCTATATTTAAAGGGAAAGTTATTTTGTTAAAAAAAAATGAAGCAGTGGTGCATCGTTCAATTTCAAAATGGTGGCACAGAAATTGTGCCACACAGCTGGCTGATTGGAAAGAAGCTTCTATGGCCACCATATCCACCCAAAGACACAGCCAAGGTACGGGCTGCAGTTAAAAAATATGAGCTGCCTACTGAGGAATGGTTGTCCTATGAACCTGTTAGACACTTTGTAAGTCGAGGTAAGTGTATAAATTCAAATTAAGCATAAATTAAGTATAAGGTGGAATTAAATTGTGTACTTTACAATTAGTACACTCACAAAATTTAACTTGCAGCCACATATGAAGAAGCTGAGAAGAGTTTGAAAAGATACCTACAGGAGAACTGTGACACAACTGACATTCAGTCTGATGAAGAAACTGAGAAGTTTGAAAAAAGAAAATCCAGGTAACACCTGAAATGTCTTTGCGTTTATTTTCAGAAGGGGGAAAAATGAATAAATGGCAAGGGGAAAGAATAATCACAAAAATAAAATAACATTGCTAGATGTATCTGAAGTTTTCTTTTTGTATTAGACCCAATCCCGTTTACAACAGAACATCTGATACAGAAGACGAAGTTAAAAAAAGAAAGCTCTGCCCAGCTCCTAGACTTCTATTAAATTCAATAGTATTTTAAGCATTTTTTTAGATTTTATTTTATGTGAGTAAAGTTTGTTTTCTCTCTTTCTTTGTCTGAGTATTTGCACTCTTTCAGAAGCAGTGACCACTTCAGCAGGAAGAGGAGCAAACCAACAGCAACACTTGTAAACCACATGCACTTCACCTGACACTTTATTTTCTGCTCAGTTTTTGGACACGAGAGTCGAAGAGACACGGTAAGAAAAAAGTTCATGTTTTTAATCACTAATTTCACTCATTAGTCTAATATCTACATTTCCTGAACTTTGAAAGGTTCAGTGTTCATAATATTTTCAATTAAGGTTGCATTTCTTTAGCTAATTTGCTATATTCAGCAATTTTTACTGATCACATATGAGATATAAAATCAATATTATGATTAGTTATTTCTGAGGTATTGTTGGTAGTAAGATTGCAGCTTTTGAAGTGACTAGTTTAGATTTTAAAGGAAAGTAAATGGTGTGTTTATGCAAAACATCCTCAGCAAGACATCTTAAGAGCACACTCTTTCTCTCACACTTTTCTTTCCTTGTTATTTGGCCATAGAACACGAGGGTCATGTAGGCACTGTGGGGGCAGAAGATTATAAATGATTGTACAGAATATTTATAATTATAAAAATGAAGCTCTGACAGGTATGTTGCCTGAGCCATTAGCTCAGTTGCCTCACACTACTGGGGTTGTGGGGTCTGTTTCCTGCCTCCACTGTGTGGGGGCTGATTTCTTATATGTATTACAGTTTGCTCCTCCAGTACAAAGGCATGTGTTAAAGGCTGTGTGGGTGTGTGATTGTGTCCTGCGAAGGGTTGGTACTCCATCCAGGGTGTCTTCTGCCTTGTGCATGGGGATAAGCTGCAGGTTCCCCATCACCCTGTGTAGGACAAGAGGGACAGAAAATGGATGGATTTTAATCTTAAGTTAATATTTGTTAATAATTTTGCTTTGTTTGTTGTAGAACTGTTTATATTGTGACACATATCATGTATCTTAAAAATGTCTTTAAGTATCATGATATTATATTGAGATATTTTGGCTTTGTTTCTTTGTGCTGTGATTCTGAGTCCAGGCCCAGGAGTAATCTTGTCTCGTATAATTTATTAATTTCCTGCTTTAATAAACTCACATATGCTTTGATCATATTCTGATGAGTTGAATAAGGTGTGTTAGGAAAAGGGAAGAGTCCTAATTCCTCTAGTATTTGTTCTAAACAGTGTCTGAGATCAGAATTTTTGTGTCCCAAATCATAGGATGTTGAAATGAGAATCCAAAAGGTAGCAGGATGGTTTACTATTTCTGGTAGATTTTTGAAATGTGGCTCATTGGACACTGGACTGTGACCCCCATGGCTAGATTGTACATACAATGTATGTATATATGTATATACATGTATGTATGTGTGTATATATATATATATATATCCCACAACTCCGTGTGCTTCTCTGCCCAGGCCCAGCGCAAGGACACGGCCTGCCCAGGTTTTGTTCACTCCGGTGCCAGGGTACCACGCAGCCTGGATGCAGCAGCAGCGGAAGACGCGAGCCAAGCCCCGGGCGAGGACCTCTCCCCCTCCGCCGCCACCTGTCTTCGAGATCCCGACCCAGAACCGCTTCGCTCCCCTTCGTGAGACAGCGTGTGACGCGGTGATCATCGGAGACTCCATCGTTCGGCACGTCCGTGCTACTGCGGCTAAAGGTAAGGTGCGCACTCGCTGTCTTCCTGGTGCTCGTGTTCTCGATGTCTCTGCACAGGTACCCGCGATCCTGAAGAAGAACATCGGAGCTGTGGTCCTCCATGCTGGCACGAACGACATCAGGCTGAGGCAGACGGAGATCCTGAAGAAGGACTTCAGGAGCCTGGTGGAGCTGGTACGCACCACATCGCCCACGACGAGTATCATCGTGTCAGGACCACTTCCCACGTTCCAGCGAGGAATCGAGAGGTTCAGTAGACTATTTGCTTTTAATGAATGGTTACAGTCATGGTGTCAAGATCAGAAATTCCCTTTTGTTGATAACTGGAATCTTTTCTGGGAGCGTCCTAGGTTCTACCGTCCTGATGGCCTGAACCCAAGCAGAGTTGGAGCAGCTGTCCTCTCAGACAACATCTCCAGGACACTACGCACCATCTGACTGGTAAGCCATAACCCAGATTACAATTATGATAGCTACTGCTCAGCTCACCAGATTGATACGAGTGCACATATAGCTCATCTTATAGAGACTGTGTCTGTTCCCCGAATATTGAGATCAAAGAATAAATTCATTAATAGCCCTCGAAATAATCTAATCACAGTTATACCTGAAAAACACCAAATAATTAAAGAAAAACAATTTCTAAAGTTTGGGCTTCTCAACATTAGGTCCCTTGCACAGAAAGCACTTATTGTTAATGAAATGATCTCAGATTATAGTTTTGATACACTCTGCCTTACTGAAACCTGGCTTAGGCCAAATGAATTCATTAGTCTGAATGAGTCCACTCCGTCAGGCTTTTGCTATAAGCATGAGCCCCGTCAGACTGGTCGTGGAGGTGGTGTTGCAACTATTTATAGCAACTCTCCTACCGTTACTCAGAAAACAGGAACCAGGTTTAACTCATTCAAAGCGCTTGTCCTTAATGTTACACTCACAGACATAAATAAAAAATCTCTACTATATCTTGCGCTGGCCACCGTATATAGACCCCCGGGGCCCTACCCCGATTTTCTTAAAGAGTTTGCACATTTACTCTCAGACCTACTGATTAATTATGACAAGGTGTTGATTGTAGGAGACTTTAACATTCATGTAGACGATTCCAATGATGCCTTAGGACTCGCATTTATAGATTTATTAAATTCTTTTGGGGTTAAACAAAACATTACTAGACCAACTCATCGTTTTAACCATACACTAGATTTAGTTATATCACATGGAACAGATGTCACTGATATAGCTGTTCTACCTCAAAGTGATGATATCACAGACCATCACCTCTTAGTGTACGCTCTACCTGTAGAACATATTAGACATGTCTCTCCTCGTTATCGATTCGGTAGAACTATTATCCCGACCACTAAAGACAGATTCACAAGTAATCTACCGGATCTGTCTCAACTTCTCACCAGACCCCTAAATACAGATGACTTGGATGAATTAACTAACAGCATAAGCACTATTTTCACCAGCACACTAGACACTGTTGCTCCCATCCGATTAAAAAGGGTCAGAGATAAAACATCTGCACCATGGTACAATAGTCACACTCACGCCCTCAAGAGAGCAACCCGTAACCTAGAGCGAAAATGGAGAAAAACTAAATTAGAAGTCTTTAGAATTGCGTATAAAGACAGTATGTCTAACTATAGACAGGCTCTAAAAGCTGCTAGGGCTGAGCATTTGAGCAAACTTATAGAAATAAACCAAAACAATCCCCGATTCTTATTTAGTACAGTGGCTAGATTGACAAAACATCAGATATCTGAAGAGAGTACTCCATCACAGCTTAATAGTAAGGACTTTATGAACTTTTTCACCGACAAAATTGATAGTATCAAGAACAAAATAATGGATGTTCAACCTTTGACAGCATCCGGTGATCTAGTCCAGCCTAAAGCTCCACATTCAAAGCTACAATGCTTTACAGGTATAGGGAAGGAAGAGCTGTATAAACTTATCACCATGGCTAATTCAACAACATGTTTGTTAGATCCAATTCCAACTAGATTACTGAAAGAAGTGATGCACACAGCTGGAGAGCCTCTCCTCAACATTATTAATTCCTCGTTATGTTTAGGTCACGTCCCTAAACCTTTCAAGTTAGCAGTTATTAAGCCTCTTCTTAAGAAACCTAAACTAGACCCTAATGACTTATTAAATTACAGACCGATTTCAAACCTTCCCTTTTTATCTAAAATATTAGAAAAGGTTGTGTCTACTCAAATTTTGCTCCTTCTTACAGGAAAACAATATCCTTGAAGAATTTCAGTCAGGTTTCAGGCCCCATCATAGCACAGAAACTGCACTAGTTAAGATCACAAATGACTTGTTTTTAGCTTCGGACCAAGGCTTCATCTCAATATTAGTCTTACTTGATCTTAGTGCTGCATTCGACACTTTAGATCATAACATTCTCGTAGACCGCTTACAAAATTACATAGGTATTCAGGGACAGGCATTAAAATGGTTCAGATCCTACCTGTCTGATCGTTACCATTTTGTAGATTTAAATGGAGAAATGTCCAGTGTAATGCCAGTGGAATATGGGGTCCTACAAGGTTCAGTTTTAGGACCTCTGCTTTTCTCAATATACATGCTTCCCTTAGGCAACATTATTAGAAGGCATGGGATTAGTTTCCATTTTTACGCTGACGATACACAGTTATATATCTCATCAAAACCAGATGAAATATCTAAACTGTCTAGATTAACAGAGTGCGTTAAAGATATTAAAGACTGGATGACTGATAATTTTCTATTACTAAATCCTGATAAGACGGAGATATTACTGATTGGTCCAAAAACCAGTACACAGAAGCTCTCAAAATTCAACCTGTACTTAGAAGGATGTTCTATTACTAATAGTTCTACAGTGAAAGACCTGGGCGTAATATTAGACAGCAGTTTGTCCTTTGAAAAACATATTTCCGACATTACAAAAGTAGCCTTCTTCCACCTCAGAAATATCGCCAAGCTTAGGAACATTTTATCTGTATCTGATGCAGAAAAGCTAGTTCACGCATTCATGACCTCCAGACTGGACTATTGTAATGCGTTATTTGGTGGTTGTCCTGCATCTTCAATAAACAAGCTACAGTTAGTTCAGAATGCAGCTGCTAGAGTCCTTACCAGGTCAAGAAAGTATGACCATATAACCCCAATATTATCATCCCTGCACTGGCTACCTGTTAAGTTTAGAATTGATTATAAACTAGCACTTCTTACATACAAGACTCTGAATGGTTCAGCTCCCACGTATCTAGCCAGTCTTCTAACACATTATATATAGTTACAGGGTGACATCCATCAAACAGGTTTTGACAGGTCTGTGGACCAATCAGAATCGTCCACGTCACAATGTCCCGCCCCTTTTCAACCAATCAGAATCGTCCACGTCACAATGTCCCGCCCCTTTCAACCAATCAGAATCATCCACGTCACAATGTCCCGCCTCCTTTCAACCCAACAGAATCATCTAAGTGACCTAAGTTAACCCCAAAGTACCCCCCCACCCCCCCCCCTAAATTAATTATTAATTAAATAATATAATTAATTAATTATTTAATTAAACATATGTTCCTATTGATAAAACAAAGTTTATCTCATTAAAGGGCCTCATACAACAAACCACACACACACACACACACACATACATACACACACATACAGACACACCCACACACTCACATACATTTACGTAATTAAATATATGTTTCTATTGATAAAACAAAGTTTATCTCATTAAAGGGCCTCATACAACAAACCCCACAATCACACATGCACACATACATACACACTGGTATGTGACGCACACACGTACACACGCACACCCATACATTACGTAATTAAATATATGTTTCTATTGATAAAACAAAGAAGTTTATCTCATTAAAGGGCCTCACACAACAAACCCCCACAATCACACATGCACACATACATACACACACATACAGACACACCCACACACGCACATACATTTACGTAATTAAATATATGTTCCTATTGATAAAACAAAGTTTATCTCATTAAAGGGCCTCATACAACAAACCCCCACAATCACACATGCACACACCATCACACTGGCACGCGACGCACGCACGCACACACACACACACACACACACATACACGTGCAGACACACACACACACACACACACACACACACACACACACAAAATATAATTCAAGAAGCCTACAAGTGCCTTCACACCTTTGGAAACCCAGCAGCGGGTGCACAACTTCCGCGATCTCAGTTCAAAACTTAAAGAGACCATGGACTTTTCTACAGGTGAGAACCTGAATTATTTCATTTATATATATTAGATTGAATGTCGTTATTATTATTCTATTTGGATTTTTAAAAATATGATTCATTTAGAAGAATGTTTTGTTTTATATACTTACAGACGGATATACATAAAGGTTAATTTCGATTCATTTTAATTACAGATCAAGGTCTGACTATACTTATCTGACACTAGTGTCTAGGAAATCGAAACATTCCTACTAGGTAATTTCATTCTGACTCTTAGAACAATTATTTTAGATTAAATGTTTAACTCTTAGTACTAAGAGAAACATTTTACCTGTTTTTGTTTTACATAAAGACGTGGTGACTATTTCCGACGACGAGTTTCCTGAAACATCCGCGCAAGGCCTAAGAACGAGGGAAGGTCAGGCTTATGTCCAAAGACCTACAGCTGTAATACAGCCTCTGCCTAGATCGATCCTGCAAACTGATGGTAAGTTATACCCTAAAATATGAATACTAAAAATTCTAACAATTTTTTTTTTAAAAAAGCTCTCCCTTACATTTTCAATGTTTTCCATTCTATTTGAGATGTGAGTGATATCGAAGAAGAAGGACAAGAAGAAGGACAAGAAGAAGAAGAAGAAGAAGGACAAGAAGAAGAAGAAGAAGAAGAAGGAGCTGAAAACAGCCTCGACGACGCTTTGATTGGATTTTTCTATCTAAGGGATGTAATATTGGGAAACTTCGATCGTGTGTATAACGCACTTGACAACACATCAGGTATAGAATTTCTACAAGCTTTGTATGATACTCTTGAATGTTTG
>JAUCMX010000425.1:0-13736 GCA_033459395.1 Hemibagrus guttatus | reverse complement strand
TTTGATTAACACCTACTGAATTTAAGATGGATACAACTGCTGCTCTTAGAGGGTCTTCTGACTTATCAAAATGAATGTTGAAGTCTCCTATAATTCAAGCTTTCATAAATGCCTTAAAATGGTGTCTTTCTGGATCATAACAAACCCATGGGTGAAAGTCAGGATTAGCTGATATCGAACAGCAGTGAATTCATTGGGTTTCTCCTGTGGGATACTTTTCTAGGCCTATATGAATTTGTGTCATTGTAAAAGGATGAGGTGACATCATGAGTAGTTTTGAACACCATTTCTGTTATTGTTTTAATGAAGCAAGGCACATTGTTTATGTCTGTCTGTTAAGCATAAATTAGTATCACAAGTCTTATCAGAAACAGATGGAGTCTGCACAGCAGTATTCATTATAACTCCTCTGAAGTTAAAGTTAGAGTCAAGGTCAGGTAGACTGCTCAGATCAGTGTTAGTTCTGTGGGACTCCTGCAGCTAAAATCTTCATTGTTGAAGCAGACTGATAAAGGTTTGAGGAAACCCCAAGTCAGAGCTAAAACATATAATTCAAAATGCATAAATGAGCTATAAGCTTAGAATAATTAACATGGAAAAGGGATGGTGACTGACATGTCTATGATTTCTTCTCAACATGAAAATGTTTCACCTCATCTCTGCCATCATCCAGTCTGAAGTATTTGGCTTTTTCTTAGTTAGTTTAAGTCAATGTGGTGACTGGCGTCGAGTTATCTGGGAATTTTCGCACCAGCTTGCTTCTAACTCGAAAAAGAACATCAGCCAACAAAAGGGGACACAGGGAACAACTCCAGAATCACTTTTTTAGCTTTTGTATTTGGTAGTTTGGCAGGTTAAACAACAATAGTTCAGTTTAGCCCAAACTGGATTCAATTCGGTTGATAACCTTAAACGAAATCCACAAAGAAAAGGATACATCACTAGTTTTGATGAAATGCAAACACACATGAACTTTTGATGAACTTTTCACATATTATTGTCTCAGTATTTATCCTTATCCTTTGTCCCAGTATTTCATTTTATCCTTACTTCCTCTTCTTATTAAAGCATAACACATCTCTTCCCCATGAACTGTTTAAGTAAACACGTGATACACCCCATTATGCTGCATTTCTTGCTAATACACAAAACTGTGCATTGTAAATGACCCCTTATTATGGTTTAATTTTATTAATAATCTGTCATTTATTTATTCAATATTGTTATGTTGGTGTTTGCTTTAATATGTTTATTTTCTAGTTGTTGCCTTTATTGTAAAGTTCATGCCTTTATTTTAAAGGATGCTTAGAGGATGTAAAAATGGGGGTGGGGCTTAGTGCCGTAAAAATGGAGGAATGAAAACATACTAATGTCAAGCCTGTAATTTGAAAGATATTTTCAAACTTTCTTTGTTTAGTACCTGACTGAAGGAGGCACAAGGTTGGTGTGAGTTTTATTTGTTTCCAGATTTTATTGTTGCGTTGTTTTTACAGTTAATTTTGATGCTATAAAATATACGGCGCGAGCTTGCTTATTGCCGCTCATCTATACAGCGTGCTAGCCATATGTTTTGTTTATATTATCGACAGAATGCATAAAGGTGATAATTTAAATATTCCATCTTGTTTAAAAAGAATTGTTGAGCACTCGTCAGAGATTGTCATTGAGTTAAATATATTATTTGATATTAGTTAATGTTGCATGTGTGGAACTGGCTTATTTTTATAGAAGTCATGTAAAGTTGTGTAGGTAAGAGTATTATAAGAGAATGGTAAATTAATTTTCTCTGTTTTTGTTATTGTAGCTCTTACGGTGTGTTCATTGTATATTAAAAAAGGGAACTTTCATTACTGGAAGATAAAACATTAAAAGGAAAACTGTGAACCATCAGTTTGAGAGTTGGGACCATTATTCAGTCGGGATGCTACACGCATCATGCACTTAAACAATACCCATAGCATAACATAAGTCACTGCTTTCCTTCGTATTGTACACTATAGCAATTAAATAAATCAGGCTCAAAGGATAATCAGTCTTTCATATAATTGAAGAGCTATATTATCATACCACCAGTGTCCCTGAGGTGACCAACAGCCGATGTGTTTCTCGTCTCACATGCTACCCACTGCAGTCTCTTAACTTCCTGCATGCATCATCCGCATTCAGAGAGTGCTCATGCGTCGAATCTGCGTCTTTGACTCACTAAACGACCACGCCCACAACTTTTCTGCATTCCCGTTCTGTGTGCATGCACAGGTCATGTGAGTTTTCCCCTTCCGCTTCCGCTCGGCACTCTTCGCCGCTGTTATTCATCACTCTCCACTGTTCGGCATTCTCCGCCGTTCGCATTCTCCGACAGTCGGTTTGACCTCAGCTCCGCCATTCCGCTCATTTCTATGACGGTGCACCAATCTTGAACACAGATCTGCTTTTTTAGGCTCACAACTGGAGATAGATTAGCTTTAGGAGAATCTCACTTTCAACTGAATTAATATTATCCTTTACCACACTCCCTGTGCTGATTTCAGTCAGAATGATGTTACTACAGTTAAGAAACATTAATCAAAACATTTTCTATAATAAAGCTGAATTGATACAATTTCCCACATATTATCTGAAAAAATCTTGCTCTAAACATCATTAGCAATAATCTGGTACATGTGGAAAGCTACTGTCTCGTCAGACTGCCAGCAACCTTATTGCTTGACTTGTCTAAAATGAACAACAATAAAATCAACAGGAAAATAATAATAATTTAAAAATTGCACTTTATTTATTTATACTTTTATATAAAATAATTCTCTAAAGCAGAGATTCCCAAAGTAGATGTCATGTCCCCTTGTAGTGTCACTTGATGTGTTCATAATAATAGGAGAAAGTCATCATTTCATCTATTGTTTCATCCAGTCACTTTACAAAAACAATATTATAAATATTGAAGACAGATTTTGTGTGCTAATATTTTGAGATATTACTGAGGATCACATTCAGATAAGATATAATTAAATAAATAAAGGAATGTTCAGCGTGGGGGACACGGTGGCTTAGTGGTTAGCACGTTTGCCTCACACCTCCAGGGTTGGGGGTTCGTTTCCTATTTCCACCATGTGTGTGTGGAGTTTGCATGTTCTCCCCATGCCTCGGGGATTTCCTCCAGGTACTCCGGTTTCCTCCCCCAATCCAAAGACATGCATGGTGGGTTGATTGGCATCTCTAAATTGTCTGTAGTGTGTGATTGCGTGAGTGAATGAGAGTGTGTGTGTGTGCCCTGCGATGGGTTGGCACTCTGTCCAGGGTGTATCCTGCCTTGATGCCCAATGATGCCTGAGATAGGCACAGGCTCCCGTGACCCGAGAATAGTTCGGATAAGCGGTAGACAATGAACGAACGAATGAGTGTTCAGCATTTTACTATTTTACACCTGAAAAATACATCCTGAAAAATCCTACAGAAACAGTACTGTGGTGCTGTGAGTGTAGCTGGTTTAATAATTATAAGTTGTCGAGTGAACTTCAATCAAAACCTAATCCTTTTATTTTTAATTTATTGTATATTTTGAGTTAAAAGGGTATAATGTACATAATTTTTTGTAAGAGGAACCTTGTATGCAGAAATTTGTATTACGGGGAGCGCATATTGGTGATGCACATGATACCTCGTGCGGCACAGTAGTAGCAGAGCTACAATTGCCGCCGACGGGGTTAGAAGTGCTCTCTCTCACTCTGTTAACGAGAGTTGTGGTAAGAATGTTTTAAAGTGCGTTAAGTGAGTTCAATGCATTATTTCATGAGATAAATAATGTCTAAATGCAACATGAAGTTGTGATGTCATGGTATGAATGTAGATGATTACATTTCGAGCGTTTACTTTGACTGCCATAAGCTTACAAGTTTTCTCCGTTCTGTCTGAGCAGAGTGAAGGAGAGGGGTGTGTGCCCAAAAAAAAAAAAACTCATTGTGCTCTGTGTATTTCTGCAGGTATGTTGTATGTTTACTGTGTTCTATGTTGAAAGATAAGGTTGAACGTGTTTAAAATTGACTTTATATAGTTTGTTATAAAAGTAAAGTGAGGTCTGTCTGTAAGAATAAGGTTAGATTGGATATTGTTTTTTGATACATTTATCTGCATTTTTATTTGATGTATTAATTTTGATATGCATGTTTTACGCGTTCGTAATTGTGTGTTTATTTGTGTACAATTTCGGGTGGCCTATATTCTTATGTAATTACTCACTGAGATGAGTAGGCCATAAAGAAATTGTATTCTTCATGTAGTGTATATGCATATGTGTGCATGTGTGTATGTATGTGTTATAATATAATGTCTTATGTCATATAATAGTGATATGTATTTGATTGGCTTACTTTATTCTGTGGGTTGTTATTTATTTAACTGTATTTTTCCTGGTTGCTTTATTTGTTGTATCCGTTATTGACGCAGTAGTAGCAGAGCTACAATTGCCGCCGAGGGGGTTAGAAGTGCTCTCTCTCACTCTGTTAACGAGAGTTGTGAGTGAAGGAGAGAGGTGTGTGTCCAAAAAAAAAAACCTCATTGTGCTCTGTGTATTTCTGCAGAATAAAAGTTCTGGACCTCATTCATCAGAACTGTCCTTATTGTGTGGAAACACAACGAGAGAAAGACCGCTACATAAATTGGTGCCGTGACCCGGATCAACTAGATTGGCCGCAGCCGACTGCTGGGGATGTGTTATGTGTTCGTGAACTCTGAGTGACGAATGAGGAAGTTGAGGAATCGGTTCCACCATTGTTCCAGAGTCTGTAACAGGGAAAAAGGAAACCTCTGCAGATAGATACACCGACCTGTTGGTTTCTTTTCATCACACCTGCCTGACATCCTTGAAGTTAGTTCTTTTCTTGTGTCTATTCTGTTATCGTTGTAAGTTGTACTATGTCTGGGGTAAGGAAAGATTCTGATATGACACCGTACCTCGGGGGGGGTAGAGGACTGATGAGGATGGGAGAGTCTACTATTATCAGGCCTAGAGCATTAGTTTATAGTCCCCAATCACCTGATACGCTAACAGATCAACTTGTTGGGTTGACTACCTCTACCCCTATCAACCCTAGTGATAATGTTACACAGCAGTTGCATGATCTTATTGGCAAATTTGGGCAGTCAGATAGGGGATTCTATTGTCACCAGGCTGTTAGCTAGTCAAAATCCAGTCATCCCTTCCGGTTCAGTCTCGACTGATGCTGTCACACCGGAAGTCTCCAATACAGGGCAGGCTCTTACCAATGTCAGCCTTATAGTCAAACCAGATATTGGGGAACCCCCGATGTTCAGGGGAGATGGAACAGACAAATACACGGTTCAGGAATGGATCGAGTTGATGGAATTATATCTCCACAAAGCGGATTGCTCTAACACAAATCAAGTAGATGAGATACTGAGCCACCTATTAGGCAGGGCCAAGAGTATTGTTAAGGTCAGACTTAAGAGTAGCGCTCATGAAACCATCTCCTCTGGGACCATCTATGATGTGTTAAGGCGTTATTTCAGTGAAAGTCCCGGATCATGTCAACCTCTGGCTGACTTTTATGTGACGCAACCCAAAGCAAATGAGTGCCCTGTTGATTACTGGGTTAGACTAAATGTAGCTGCAGAGTTAGCAGACTGTCATTTGCAGAAACAGGGAGCAAGCATAAAAAACATGAGTTCTAAAATTGCGATGATGTTCATCAGGAACTGTCCAGAACCGGGTCTTTCTAGTGTGTTTAGATGTAAGCCCTTTGGCAAATGGACAGTCACGGAAATCCAGGAGGCCATTGATGAACATCAGAGGGATGTCCAGGCAAAGAAACTGCCTATTTCCCATGAAGTTAAGGGGGTCCAAGTCACAGCAGCTAAAATATCAACTGTCTCTAGGGGAGAGACTTTGAGTGCAGATGCACCTGTTTATGTCCCCGAAAGTCCTTTGAAGGCTGTCAAATCTGCACCCTCAGAGGCTGGTGCGTTGGAGCATGTTTTAAGTATGCTGGAGAGGGTGCTGGAGCGTACAAGTCAAGCTGCTGTTTCCCAGCCAAGAGCAACTCAGTGGCACAATGCTTCTCCATGTAGAGTCTGTGGTGGTAGGAACCATTCCACACGTTCACATTGTATGAGAGAAAGGAGATGCTTATCATGCCGGGAGACTGGACATCAGCAGGGGCAATGCCACAAAGTCGTCAACCCTGCTGCACAATCTGCTTCAGGGCCATATGCTCAGGGAAACTGATGCACTCACATCTGGGGGGGGGACTATGTGAGTGCACAGCATCAAACCCTCACTATGAATGATGATCATTTATTAGTTTACAACGAATGTCGCAAATCTGTTTCCAGCGAGAGTGTTGTCTTGTTTCAGAATATCACCAAATTGGAGAGGGCAGATAGTTTGTTTTATACGTCAGTGTTATTAAATGATAAGATCACAGTCCAAGCTCTTTTAGATAGTGGATCCATGGCTTGCACAATTAATGAAGACACGGAGCGTGAATTGTTGGGAAAAGGGAAATGCCTGCACAAGTTGACCAGACACATCTGGATATTCTTCTTGTTGGTTGTGTCGGTGTTAAAGTCAAACCAAGTGGAGTGTACCAGTTAAAGATGAACGTGTATGGCAAATTAATGAGCGTGCCTACGCTAGTAGTGCCAGAACAGAAGGATCAGTTAATTCTGGGAACTAATGTCATTAAGTTCTTACTTACCCAACTCAAGCAAGACCGTGGTTATTGGAACGTCATGAACCGTCCTGAGACTACTGGGGAGCCTGAAATCGAGCAATTCCTGAACATGCTGTCGGGCATTAACAGGTGGAAGGGTGATAAAGTTCCTGATATTGTGGGCACCGCAAAACTGACCCAGGCTATCACTCTGTTGCCCAGGCAAGAACACCTCGTGTGGGGCAAGCTCCCGTTGAACGTCCCTGCTTCTATGGGTAGTGCCATCCTGATCGAGCCGGCCAGGGCACAGACCCACAAGAAAAGCATAATGGTGGGAAGAGTCATAGTTTCCATGTCTGGTGATGGATGGGTCCCAGTTAGGATCATAAATCCGCTTGATAAGCCTATAACACTAAAAAGAAACTCCAAAATAGCTGACGTTTTCCCCTGTTGTGGCGGTTGAGGACCTTGGCATGCATTCTGATCATGAGAACAAGGAGTTGGTGAGTGTGCAGAGCCAGTGCACTGTTGGAAGCACCATCAGTGATGAGGACAGTTGCATCGGCTACAGACTCCGTGAAAGCTTGCAGAAACTCAATCTTGGTGATCTGGATGTTGACTCATGCGAAGTGTCCCCTTATTGGAAGAGTCAGCTAGTGCAGCTCATTAAGAGGCATGAGGATGTGTTTTCAAAGCATAAATTGGATTGTGGGAAGGCTAAGGAGTTTGTTCATCATATTCGCTTATTAGATGATCGTCCTTTCAGGCTTCCATACCGCCAGGTTCCTCCAGCTCAATCCCAAAAAGCTGAGGAGTGTGCTCTCAGACATGGAGGAACAGGAAATTATACGCAAGTCTTATAGTGAGTGGGCTTCGCCACTTGTGCTAGTATGGAAGAAGACTGGAGATCTTAGGGTGTGTGTGGACTATCGTTGGCTGAACACCCGGACTGTCAAGGATGCTCATCCCTTGCCTCATCAGGCAGACTGTTTAGCAGCCTTGGGAGGCAATGCTATCTTCAGTGCAATTGACTTGACCTCTGGGTTCTACAATATCGTTGTGTCAGAGGAAGACAGGAAGTTCACTGCCTTTACGACTCCTATGGGCCTGTATGAATTCAATCGTCTGCCCCAAGGACTCTGTAACAGCCCAGCTAGTTTTATGCGACTCATGACCAATATCTTCGGGGATCAGAATTTCCTCACACTCCTCTGTTATCTTGATGATCTCCTGGTGTATGCTCCCAATGAAGAGGGAAACTATTAAGCGGCTTGAGCTTGTGTTTACTAGGCTCAGGGTACATGGTCTAAAGTTGGCCCCTAAGAAATGACATTTCCTGAGGAAAAGTGTGAAATTTCTGGGCCACATCATTGACAAGACCCGGGGCAGCGACAGACCCAGATAAGGTCAGTGCTATATCAGCTGTGTCCGAGGCAGACCTCATGATGCCGGATGGGGTGACGCCTTCACAGAAAAAGATAAAGTCATTTCTGGGGATGGTGATGTATTATCAGAAGTTTATCTCGAACTGTTCCAGTGTTGCAAAGCCATTGTTCAACCTAACAGCTGTACCCAAAGGGAGAAGGGTCCCTTTAAGAGGTAATGTAAATTTTAAAAAGCTGAGCCCTGGTGACTGGACAAAAAAACATAGTGAAGCGTTCCAGAAGTTGAAGTCAGCCCTGTTGGAGTCTGTTGTACTTGCTCACCCAGATTTCAGCCAGCCATTCATCTTGTCTACAGATGCATCCTTAGATGGGTTAGGAGCCCTTCTTTCGCAAGTACCAGAGGGTGAGACAAAGGCACGCCCTATCACCTTTGCCAGCAAAGCCCTCACTCGTGCACAAACCAAGTACCCTGCCCCTCGGCTGGAATTTCTGGCTCTGAAGTGGTCCGTCTGTGACAAGTTCAGTCACTGGCTGAAAGGACATAACTTCACTGTCTGGACAGATAACAATCCGTTAACGTATATTCTGACAAAGCCAAAACTAGATGCATGCGAGCAGAGGTGGGTGTCGAAGTTGGCTCCCTATAGCTTTAGTATTCAGTACATACCTGGCAGCAGAAATGTGGTCGCTGACTCTTTGAGTAGGCAACCTTTTGTTTGTCAGAGTGTTGGCCAAAGGCTGATATCTGAGCCATATGGTGCTCTGTTGGGAGAAGCAGAGCAAGTTCGGGAAGACGCCATCCAAAATACCTTTAGAGTGAGTGCAAACACCTGTAATATTGAACATCTCCCCTGTAAGACTCTGGAGCACTGTTCGCTTACTTGTGCTGAAGTGTCGGCCATCCTCGATGTTCACACACAGTGGGACGTAGGCACGGATGACAGAGCAGCCCAGTGGCTCACTCAAGGTGCTCATCAGTTGTTGTCTCCAGGCCTCAGTCCACTACCAGTGTTCTCTTTGAGAGAGTTGCAGGAGAAGCAGCAAGATGATAAGGTTCTGTCTAGAGTTTTGTTCCATGTGAGTAGAGGGAAGAGGCTATCCAGGCGGGAAAGGGCCGGAGAGACATTTGAGGTGCTCAAAACCCCGAAACAGTGGGAGAAACTTAAAATGCTTGATGGAGTATTGTACAGAGTGTCTAAAGATGTCTTGACAGGAAAGAAGAGATGGCAGTATGTTGTTCCAGCTTCGCTGGTGAGTCAAGTTCTTCAGGGTGTTCACGATGAAGCTGGACATCAGGGTCAGAGCAGAACTCTATCCCTTGTGAGACAAAGGTTCTTCTGGAACAGTTTAGAGCGGGATGTGCGTGAGTATGTTAAATGCTGCAAACGTTGTGTAGTGAGCAAAACGCCTGAACCTGAAGGAAAGGCTCCTCTGGAAAGCATTAAAAAATCAAGCCCGCTAGAATTAGTCTGCATAGATTTTTTGGGCTGCGGAGAATTGCAGTGGTCGTAGTGTGGATGTCCTGGTTGTAACTGATCATTTCACCAAAATGGCCTATGCTTTCCCTTGTAGTGACCAGTCTGCAAAGCAAGTGGCGAAGATACTGTGGGATCGGTTCTTCTGTGTTTTTGGCTTTCCAGAAAGGATCCATTCGGATCAAGGTGCCAACTTTGAGAGCCAACTAATTCATGAACTCCTGGAGGTTGCTGGCGTGAAAAAGTCCAGAACGACTGCGTATCACCCGATGGGCAATGGTCATGTCGAGCGATTTAACAGGACCCTGGGTAACATGATCAGGGCGTTGCCCCGAGGAGCAAGCAAAAGTGGCCGCAAATGTTGCAGACATTGACCTTTGCTTATAATTGCACGGCCCATGAGTCGACTGGCTACGCACCCTTCTATCTAATGTATGGCAGAATTCCCAAGCTCCCAGTGGATGTGATGTTCAGTAGTATAGAAAGGGATAATGTTGTATAATGGTGTTTGGGGCACCTTATTTGCAAGTGCGTCTTAGTAGGCCTGATCAACCTGTTTAGACCACTTTCCCTGTAGAGTGGGAAGCATACACTGCTATGACAAGTGTGTTATGTGACAGTTGAGTTTTCTTTTAGAACAAGTTTTGTGAAGTTTAGGGGGGAGTATGTAGCTGGTTTAATAATTATAAGTTGTCGAGTGAACTTCAATCAAAACCTAATCCTTTTATTTTTAATTTATTGTATATTTTGAGTTATAAGGTATAATGTACATAATTTTTTTTAAGAGGAACCTTGTATGCAGAAATTTGTATTACGGGGAGCGTATATTGGTGATGCACATGATACCTCGTGTGGCGCAGTAGTAGCAGAGCTACAATTGCCGCCGACGGGGTTAGAAGTGCTCTCTCTCACTCTGTTAACGAGAGTTGTGGTAAGAATGTTTTAAAGTGCGTTAAGTGAGTTCAATGCATTATTTCATGAGATAAATAATGTCTAAATGCAACATGAAATTGTGATGTCATGGTATTGTAACCTGGTTAGAATGTATTAACATTTGTTTAAAGTGTGGTATGGATCCATAGTTTAGTTGTCTGAATGTGCATAGTTGGTTCATTAATAAATGGTATGACAGATAAAAATTCATTGGCCGACAAGGATTGATGTAATGAGGTCATGTGATTTCTTTATGGGATGGATAACTCATTTAAAATGATTTAATGTGTTATAAAATGTTTTGTGTTAAAAAGCTTTAAATATGTAAGAGAAAGTGATAAAAAAAGAATTTGTATTTTTTTTACATGTTTTATTAAAATATTAGTCATGTGCCCGGATAGAGGTCATGTGGGGAGAGATACAGGAAGAAGAAGGAGCAATTAGAGCAGAGTGGGGGAAATTTAGGGAAAAGAGAAAAACCCCTCAATATACGAACTGTGTGTTGAGTAATACGTAGAGTTAGGTGTTCAACTCGAACCCTGATTATAGCGCTTCGGTCCGGGGTGGAAGAACACGTCGGAAAGACGTGGACATCGCCGCCAGCGAACGAGGTTTGAAGTTGTTCTTTACCGCGCCATTAAGGACTTTGCTACGGGACTGGCGGATAGCTGGCTCGACGGACGGGTACTGGTTTTGGCGAAGGTGAATTGGAACACGCCCCAAGGCTCAGCTTCTTTTCTCCACTGACTCTTCTCTGGATGGTGGTGCGTGTACTGTGTACAATCGGCTAAAGGTACTATGTTCTGTTCGTTGCTTTCGTGGGTGAAGTGACCCAGTATCTTTGTTTCCACGCACCCTAGCTGCGTACAGGCCTGCAACGGTTAGACTGAGCATTTTTACTTGCACTTTTATTTAATTCTGCCGGCTTTTATTTTATTTACTTTATGGCCATTTATTGGAAAAATGTTGAGTTATTACCAATGATTTTGTTTTGAAACTGCCCTGTGGTGAGGAAGTGCACTAATGTGAATTTTAAATATATAGTAAATTGTTTGAATACCATTTTTCTTGTTTATGAGTATATATTCAAATATAGTGCTCCATTACCCACCTGGTGGTTAAAGTACAGGTAACTAACCTATATTGTTGTTATTATATGTAACTGATGTTTGTGTATATGTGAAGCTGACCAGGGTTAGGGATCTGTTAACTGAAGTATATATATATATGTATATATTATATACATAGATCTATTCTCACACATACTTAATAGGTGAGCATTAGTGGAACCTATACTCAATATAATTAGCATACAAAAAAAGAGCTCAGGTTAGCCACCCCACTATAGCTAGTAACGCTAGGGGCGCTACAGTATGAATGTAGATGATTACATTTCGAGCGTTTACTTTGACTGCCATAAGCTTACAAGTTTTCTCCGTTCTGTTTGAGCAGAGTGAAGGAGAGAGGTGTGTGTCCAAAAAAAAAAAACTAATTGTGCTCTGTGTATTTCTGCAGGTATGTTGTATGTTTACTGTGTTCTATGTTGAAAGATAAGGTTGAACGTGTTTAAAATTGACTTTATATAGTTTGTTATAAAAGTAAAGTGAGGTCTGTCTGTAAGAATAAGGTTAGATTGGATATTGTTTTTTGATACATTTATCTGCATTTTTATTTGATGTATTAATTTTGATATGCATGTTTTACGCGTTCGTAATTGTGTATTTATTTGTGTACAATTTCGGGTGGCCTATATTCTTATGTAATTACTCACTGAGATGAGTAGGCCATAAAGAAATTGTATTCTTCATGTAGTGTATATGCATATGTGTGCATGTGTGTATGTATGTGTGTATAATATAATGTCTTATGTCATATAATAGTGATATGTATTTGATTGGCTTACTTTATTCTGTGGGTTGTTATTTATTTAACTGTATTTTTCCTGGTTGCTTTATTTGTTGTATCCGTTATTGGCGCAGTAGTAGCAGAGCTACAATTGCCGCCGACGGGGTTAGAAGTGCTCTCTCTCACTCTGTTAACGAGAGTTGTGAGTGAAGGAGAGAGGTGTGTGTCCAAAAAAAAAAACCTCATTGTGCTCTGTGTATTTCTGCAGAATAAAAGTTCTGGACCTCATTCATCAGAACTGTCCTTATTGTGTGGAAACACAATGAGAGTAAGACCGCTACATGAGGACAGTGTATAAAACCACTTCGTACCATCTCAATGTGCACGACGAATCTGCACTACTCGACAATGTCTGATCTAACACTGGTGATGTTTGAGTGCTACTGAATAACGTTTTATAAAGTGGTGTGTATGATCCAGAACTTTCCAACAATTCATAAGTGCAGATGATTCTCATATTATAATGCCACTGGTGCACCTACAAAGATAATGTGACCAATGCTCTCTCTTTCTTTTTCTTAATTGTACAAATGAGGCCTGCTGAAGGCAAAAGAATATTTGTTTAATCAAACTGTAGATAACTTTCAGGCTATAAGGAAATAAAAAATGGACTACTGCTTCTTTAAGTAGGTGTTGTGTGCATTTTCTGATGCAACTGATGACTGCAACAGGTCATAACGTGTCTGTAAAACTACTCCTATTAAGGAAGTGTGGAGTCTGAGACAACTGCAGTCCTTCATAAACAGCCTCAGTGTTCTGCTCTGGTGAGATTAGGTTTGTTTTCAGTTTATGGAGAAATCTGACTCTCATTTTCAACACTGTGTATGGAAGTGATTACTAACTGGACCTAAACAATCCTGAAATCAGCATGTGTATAATTTTTATCAAAGTGAAAGTGAAGTAAAAGAAAATGGCTTCTAAGTTTTCAGAGGAGGATTTCTCCTGTCCTGTGTGCTGTGAAATCTTCAAGGATCCTGTTGTTCTGCGCTGCAGTCACAGTGTGTGTAAAGTGTGTTTGCAGCAGTTCTGGGAGGCTAAAGGATCCAGAGAATGTCCTGTATGTAGGAGGAAGTCATCTATGGTTGATCCGCCTATAAGTCTGGCCTTAAAGAACCTGTGTGAGACTTTCTTACAGGAGAGAAGTCAGAGCTCTTCATCAGGGTCTGAAACAGTCTGCAGTCTGCACAGTGAGAAACTCAAACTCTTCTGTCTGGATGATCAACAGCCGGTGTGTGTGGTGTGTCGGGACTCAAAAAAACACAACAACCACAAATTCTGCCCCATTGACAGTAACAGACTGTAAGGTAAATAAAATGTACCAGTGACATCATGTAATACAAAAACATAGAAAGAATCTAATATTGATTAACAAC
>JAUCMX010000424.1:0-13800 GCA_033459395.1 Hemibagrus guttatus | reverse complement strand
TCCCCGCTCATCACAGATACTTGTCATGAAGGAGCTGGCTTACGGATCAGACCCAGCTCCTACAAACACACACACACACACGCACACAAGTAAATAGTATTAAAAACAATAACAGGGGCAAATGGTGCACTGAAGTCAGTCATGTTCACTCTACCTTGCTGTATGTTTGTTTAATAAATAAAGATATGAAAGAGTCACCCTGGCCCAGGAATAGTCCATCGGCACGGTGGGAGGGGGAACTTCCTGTGCTGGAATGATGACTCCACTTGCCACTAGATCATCATACACCGACCTGACCAACACAACACACAACAATCAGATTTAGAGTAATAATTCACCAGACCAGAAGAAGGAATACAAACATGATTTTGGCAACAATTCCGAGAATGACTATAATTTCTTGATTTTCCAGTTTCCAAGCCTTTAACAGTTTAAAAAAAAAAGGAATTTTTCATTCAAATTATTTTCATTGAAATGAGAGAAAATCTTTAAAACTTATTTGTTTAGGATTTTTTCTTAACCTGTCACTAAATGCACCAATATAGGTATTTTAAGTTATTTAATGTAGTAAGTAATTTATAAAACCCGTCAGGTAATAATAAAACTTTTATTTAATTTAAATTTATATTTTAATAAAAAAAATGTATACTGTTTTAGCAATTTCTAAAATTTTAGTTGAGAAATGTAATTTATTTAAAAGATTTTACATAATTGTGTGATTTACATATATTATTATTATTATTAAATATGTAATAATAATAATTAACTACTAATATTTTTACTTAAAGAAACTTTATTTAAACACATCAAAATTTCTAATATTTTTAATCAGAAACTCAGATAGTTTTAGGCTTTTTGTACTTGATGACATCTCCGAGCTCATCGAAGCTCCTGGGAACATAAACTCCGGCCTCCTGCAGTGCCCTGTTCTTTGCCACGGCCGTCTCTGAAGTCTGATTAGCGCATGCACCAGCATGACCAAACTGCACCTGAAACACACACGTCACACGTTACATGTATATACACACACACACACACACACATATACATACACCAATCAGGCATAACATTATGACCACCTGCCTAATATTGTGTTGGTCCCAGTTTTGCTGCCAAAACAGCTAGAGTGAGAGATAGAGTGTTAGAACATCTATCTACTTTCTATGAAAGTCTTCCGCTCGACAGCATCAGAAGCAAGAATACAGACAACCTCAGCCGGTTTCAGATACTACACACAAGGGGTGAGACCTTTCTCAAAATATTAAGAAAGGAGTTTTGTACTCACCCTTGTCTGCAGTATCCCGGGACGAGCCCCCAAATTGTTAGAACAAATAGATAATCAGTTCTTTCAGAGGTTGTCAATTTTATCAAACAGTAGACCCCGGCACCCAGCAGCTGAAGATCCGCAAAAGACAGGCCTGGAGAGATATCCCAATAAAGAGACTAGAGTCTCAGTTTACCAAGATAGCTCTGGTTTATTATGAGAAGGACAGAAGTATTTATACTGTGATACACACACACATGTGGGAGGATCATTCTTGCAGAGCAAGCACACATTTCACAAGGGAGGTGTGCACACAGGGCATATTCATAAGTATTCGGACAGTTATAGTAAATGATGAGTATAATGACAGTTCTTTACAGAAAATGCTTCAGAGGATAATTATAAGGTGATTAATCATAATAACACAGTTGCCAGGTGTATTCCCAAAGGTATAAGTAAGGTTACATACTTGAAAGTTAAGTCACACAGTGAGTACATAATACATGAGACATAGCTTCCTGTTACGAGGGCAAGTGCCCCTGATGGACCACTAGGGGTCCTTCAGCAGGGGTTTTGTTCATTTACTCATGTGTTTGTTCTAGCCACGCCTTTCCCTAATGTGCTCATGCCTGTTCCTAATGTGTGTGTAATTATGTTCCTTATTTATAGTGGCCGTCTAATCTAGCCATGGGGGTCACAGTCCAGTGACTTCTGTGCCGGTCCCAAGCCCGGATAAATAGAGAGGGTTGCGTCAGGAAGGGCATCCGGCGTAAAACATTGCCAAATTTAACCATGCGAATCGTCAGTACGAATTTCATACCGGATCGGTCGAGGCCCGGGTTAACAACGACCGCCATCGGCGCCGTTGACCTACAGGGCGCCGGTGGAAATTGGGCTACTGTTGGTCGAAGAAGTAGAGGAGGGAGGAGAGTGCGCAGACAGAGAGAGAAGAGGAAAGGTAAGAGTGTAGGACTGAGAATAGGAACTCTGAATGTTGGTACTATGACAGGGAAAGGTAGAGAGCTGGCTGATGTGATGGAGAGAAGGAAGGTGGATATACTGTGTGTACAGGAGACCAGGTGGAAGGGTAGCAAGGCTCGTAGTATAGGAGCA
Source organism: Hemibagrus guttatus (assembly GCA_033459395.1). Classification (NCBI taxonomy): domain Eukaryota; kingdom Metazoa; phylum Chordata; class Actinopteri; order Siluriformes; family Bagridae; genus Hemibagrus; species Hemibagrus guttatus. The sequence goes on along the minus strand of JAUCMX010000424.1, from coordinate 11,423 downwards.
GGATTCAAGCTGTTTTATTATGGTGTGGATAGTAAGAGAAATGGGGTAGGTGTGGTCCTGAAGGAGGAGTTTGTGAGGAATGTCCTGGAGGTGAAGAGAGTGTCAGACAGGGTGATGAGTCTGAAGTTAGAGTTTGAAGGGGTGATGTTGAATGTTGTTAGTGGTTATGCCCCACAGGTAGGTTGTGAGTTAGAGGAGAAAGAGAGATTCTGGAGTGAATTAGATGAGGTGATGGAGAGTATTCCCACGGGTGAGAGAGTGGTGATAGGAGCGGATTTTAATGGACATGTTGGCGAGGGGAACACAGGTGATGAGGAGGTGATGGGCAAGTTTGGAGTTAAGGAAAGGAACCTTGAAGGACAGATGGTAGTGGAAGAGGATGGACATGGCTGTGGTTAACTCTTATTTTCAGAAGAGGGAGGAGCATAGAGTGACTTACAAGAGTGGAGGTAGGAGAACACAGGTAGACTACATCCTATGTAGAAGAGGCAATCTGAAAGAGATTAGTGACTGTAAAGTGGTAGTGGGAGAGAGTGTAGCCAGACAGCATAGGATGGTGGTGTGTAGGATGACTTTGATGGTCTGTAAGACGAAGAGGTCAAAGATAGAGAAGAAAACCAAGTGGTGGAAGCTGAAAAAGGAGGAATGTTGTGAGGAATTTAGACAGAAGTTGAGGCAGGCTCTGGGTGGTCAGGTAGTGCTGCCAGATGACTGGGAAACTACAGCAGAAGTGATCAGGGAGACAGGGAGAAAGGTGCTGGGTGTGTCATCTGGAAGGAGGAAAGAAGATAAGGAGACTTGGTGGTGGAATGAGGAAGTTCAGGATAGTATCCAGAGGAAGAGGTTAGCCAAGAAGAAGTGGGACATGGACAGGACTGAAGAGAATAGACAGGAATACAAGGAGTTACAGCGCAGAGTGAAGAGGGAGGTGTCTAAGGCCAAGCAGAAGGCATATTTAATAAGAGTTGTACACTAGGTTAGACACTAGAGAAGGAGAGAAGGACTTGTACAGGTTAGCTAGGCAGAGGGATCGAGATGGGAATGATGTGCAGCAAGTTAGAGTTATTAAGGATAGAGATGGAAGGGTGCTCACAAGTGAGGAGAGTGTACAGAGGAGATGGAAGGAATACTTTGAGGAGCTGATGAATGAGGAAAATGAGAGAGAAAAAAGAGTAGAAGGGGTTAACTCTGTGGAACAGAAAGTAGATAAGATTAGAAAGGATGAAGTCAGGAAGGCTTTGAAGAGGATGAAAAGTGGGAAGGCAGTTGGTCCTGATGACATTCCGGTGGAGGTCTGGAAGTGTCTGGGAGAGGCAGCAGTGGAATTTTTAGCTAATTTGTTCAACAGGGTTTTAGAGAGTGAGAGGATGCCTGAGGAATGGAGAAGAAGTGTGTTAGTGCCGATCTTTAAGAATAAGGGTGACGTGCAGAGTTGCAGCAACTATAGGGGGATAAAGTTGATGAGCCATACAATGAAGGTATGGGAAAGAGTAGTGGAAGCTAGGTTAAGGAAGGTAGTGGAAATTTGTGAGCAGCAGTATGGCTTCATGCCCAGAAAGAGCACAACGGATGCAATTTTTGCTCTGAGGATTTTGATGGAGAAGTATAGGGATGGTCAGAAGGAGTTGCACTGTGTGTTTGTAGACTTGGAGAAAGCATATGACAGGGTGCCAAGAGAAGAGCTGTGGTACTGTATGAGGAAGTCAGGAGTAGCAGAGAAGTATGTCAGAGTGGTGCAGGACATGTATGAGAGGAGCAGGACAGTGGTGAGGTGTGCTTTAGGTCAGACAGAGGAGTTCAATGTGGAGGTGGGACTGCATCAGGGATCGGCTCTGAGCCCCTTCCTGTTTGCTATAGTGATGGACCAGTTGTCAGAGGAGGTCAGACAGGAGTCTCCTTGGACAATGATGTTTGCAGATGACATTGTGATCTGTAGTGAGAGCAGGGAGCAGGTGGAGGAAAACCTGGAGAGGTGGAGGTTTGCGCTGGAGAGAAGAGGAATGAAGGTCAGTCGTAGTAAGACTGAGTACATGTGTGTGAATGAAAGGGAGGGAAGTGGAACAGTAAGGTTACAGGGTGAAGAGGTGAAGAAGGTACAGGAGTTTAAGTACTTGGGGTCAACAGTCCAGAGTAATGGAGAGTGTGGGAAAGAGGTAAAGAAGCGAGTGCAGGCAGGTTGGAATGGGTGGAGAAAGGTGTCGGGAGTTCTGTGTGATCAGAAAATATCAGCGAGAATCAAGGGGAAGGTGTACAGGACAGTGGTGAGACCAGCCATGCTGTATGGTTTAGAGACAGTGTCACTGAGGAAGAGACAGGAGTCAGAGCTAGAGGTAGCAGAGCTGAAGATGTTGAGGTTCTCTTTGGGAGTGACAAGATTGGACAGGATTAGGAATGAGTACATCAGAGGGACAGCTCATGTTGGACGTTTGGGGGACAAAGTTAGGGAGGCCAGATTAAGATGGTTTGGACATGTTCAGAGGAGGGACAGTGAGTATATTGGTAGGAGAATGTTGGACATGGGGCTGCCAGGCAGGAGGCAAAGAGGAAGGCCAAAGAGGAGGTATATGGATGGAATTAATGAGGATATGAAGCTAGTGGGTGCAAGGGTTGAGGATGCAGAAGATAGGGATAGGTGGAGAGAGATGATTCGCTGTGGCGACCCCTGAAGGGAAAAGCCGAAAGAAGAAGAAGATTTATAGTGGCCGTCTGTCGTCGTTAGTTTGCCAGTCTTCGTCTTTGTGTATGTCCGTGTGCTTCTGTGTCTTTTATTTAATAAAACCCCTGTCCGCCGTCTAACTCCGCGTTGGGTCTGCTTCCTTTACACCGGCTGCATCAGCTCTGCTCCACTCACCATCACCTGCAGCAGCGTCCTGTGACACTTCCCAAAAGAAAGATACAAAAAGAGAGGGTTTCATTCTAACATAAAGAAACAGATTATATATAAATAAATATAAATATATAAATCTAATAATATTAATAATAGCAATAATAATAATAATAATAATAATAATATTAATAATAATAATATTTAGATTCCAGTTGTCTAGGCTGCTGCTCAAAATTGGCCCAAACAGGAACTAATGGTACTCAGGGGCAGGATTATCATCATTGTTAACTCCTGATTGGTCGGACATACTGAACTGTACATGACATCAAATAGTGTAGAAATGCCTCAAGTATCATATGATATTTTTGTCATATCAACTCAAACCCCATCAGTGCCATCAGATCCTGCTTGGATCAGGTTTGGAATGTTACACTAACACACCCATACCTGTACATCTTTAATACACCAGTGTATCAACCAATAACAATTACAAGTTAATAAGGGAAAATGTATAAGCTGGGTGTAAACATAATCAATGAGCACTGATCCCTCCAAAACTAATGGATTCTCAAGAGACGTTTAAATTATCCTTGAATAACGTCACCATCGGGTTTTCCGTCCCTTCTTTAATTCTGATATAGAAATCCGACACTGCTTTTAACACACCCTTGTCACCTTCATCAACGAAGTGTGCACTCATCACAACAGGTGGAGCACCTGAACTTGGGAGTAGGAAGTCAACTCAGAATAACTTCGGACCTCCGTGTGTTCGAGCTACAAAGTTTTGGACAAATTACAAGAGTTTCAGTCTTCATCTTTTCTTCCGTAAGCGACAAGCTTATAGATAATATGTCTATGTTAACTGATCTAAAGCTAATACTAGGATATTCAGTATAACTCATTTAAAAGTAAAGAACTCATGTTGACTTGATGTCACTTGCTGAACTCATGGTTAAAGAAGAACTTCCAGAGTTTCAGAGAACAAAGTTGACAAGGAATTTCTTAGCTTCTACTAGTCTGAATTATGAATTTTAGTCAAACGCAGCATATCTTGTAGATTGTTTTCAGTTACACAAAACCCATACAGTTTCCTCCGGGTACTCCGGTTTCCTCCCCCAGTCCAAAGACATGCATGGTAGGTTGATTGGCATCTCTAAATTGTCCGTAGTGTGTGATTGTGTGAGTGAATGAGAGTGTGTGTGTGCCCTGCGATGGGTTGGCACTCCGTCCAGGGTGTATCCTGCCTTGATGCCCTATGACGCCTGAGATAGGCACAGGCTCCCCGTGACCCGAGTGTAGTTCGGATAAGCGGCAGACAATGGATGAAAACCCATACAGACACTAGAAACGTGCATGCTCATGTTTCTTCTTCACATTCTAGGAGGAATTAATATTAATAAGGAATTGTGTATGCAAATGTTTTCGTCTACACCTTAATTAAAATGGATGAGGGGTTAGAAGGTCTGGGACAAGAGTGTGTTATAACAGTATTGGAACAAAGCCCATATTTGCCACACCAATCAGTTACCATGTTCACACCACAGAGCCACAGCAAATCCAGGGGCAAAACAAGAGGGTGGAGGGGGGGGTTGGGGGGGCAGACAGACAGACAAACAGATAGAGAGAAACAGAGGCAGAGAGACAGTGCAGCAGATAGCACACTAGCCCCTACCTCTGCTCTGCTTTGCTGTGCTGTGCTCTTGTGCTCTGTTCACCACACAATAACACAACAACACACAAATAAATAACACACACACACACACACACACACACACACACAGGCCGGACAAAAACACACACATTAATGTTCAGATTTATATTCTGGTACTTTTGAATTCTGAAAGATTTTTTTATTTTGCAGTAAAGCAGCTACAAAATCACAGGATTAGGTCAACGCCATGCTCGATTTATACGTTATCATTTCTATACTAACATTGTACACAGGGACATGTATTAAAAACATGCAGAGCAGAATTAAATGTGTGTGGACACTCACTCCTTCTTCTCATCAGGGACGTGTGTGAGCAGTTGTTCAGTCACGGCGTCAGCAGTGAGTTTCTCATCCACACCGACCATCAGATGCTGTGCCTTGGAGTCAACATCCCCGATGTCCACGCCTCCTTCATGATGGAAAAGCACATGATCTCCCTCACGTGTGGCATAGATACACATGTAAAACTCCTCCTCCTGCAAAAGGAATCACAGTTTATATACACACAAACACATTACTGTGATATAAAAAAAACATTGTGATAATAAATATTAAGTAACAATATATAAAATATATATAACGCTGTGTCCAGGGTTTGGGTCGCCGGGGCCCCCGCCCATGACCGCTACCCAAAACACATGGCACCAGACCCTTATGCTCCTTCCTGCGGGTGGTGGGCCTACGGGAAGGTGGGCCTACGTCGTTTCTTCGGGCTGTGCCCGGCCAAGTTCCGCAGGCAAAGACTCGGCCACCAGGCGCTCGCCTGCGTGCCCTGGCTCCAGGGTGGGGCCCCGGTGACGCCAGTCCGGGTGACGTAACGGTCCTTGATTTAACTACCTTAAGAGTCATGAAGAGAAGACCTGGAGGAAGAGCTGGAGGAAGTGGCTAGGGAGAGGGAGGTCTGGGCATCCCTACTTAGACTGCTGCCCCCGCGACCCGGCTCTGGATAAGCGGAAGACAATGAATGAATGAATGAATGAATATAACGCTGTGCGCTGCATCACCTGCGAGTGCGGCACAAATGGCTCAATAAGGAATTTCTTCAGAATCCCCTTTACCTTTCCAACCTACATAGGTGGGAAAAAACACCAAAAACTGTTACAATAATTGATTAACATTTTAAATAATTACACTCATTATGCAATTATCCAGCCAGTAAGACTTTATTCTAGGAAATATTGGATTCTGAAAGATACATTTAGACACACCCCCTTCCACACAGGACTTACTGTGGTTTCGTTCATCATACACAACCAGCCAATCATGAACGCCCTGGAGGTCGAGGTCAACACCCACCAGACCCAGCTTCCCCCTGCGCTTGATCAGTTGATCGGGCTTCACAACCAATCGCTGCACACGTGTGTGCGTGAGAGAGAACAGTGGAACAGCTGCATTATTAACGCCATCTGTAACAATGATGCACATGGAAGTGTCACTTCTGTGGTTAAAGTGTTAGGCTACTGATCAGAAGATTGCAAATTCAAATCCCAAGACCTCCAAGCTGCCACTGCTGGGTGCTTCAACATGTCCCTTAACCCTGCTTCGTTGCACAAATGTGATAAACAGATAAAGTCACTCTAGAGAAGGAGTGTCTCCCAAATGCCATGAATGTAAATGTATATCCACAATTCTGCTTATATAATGATAAATTACGCCATAATATTTGCATGTTTGTGCGCACACACACACACACACACACACACACCATACTCTCAGGACGACTCAAACAAGATGCATAAACAATGTCACTATGGACCACCAATAAGGTCACACAAAATTCATTCAACTTACATTAGAATTAGTTTTACAATTTCCACAATTTTCCAATTCCATAAAAAAAACTGTGCCTCAAATGTGTAAAAAAAAACAAACAAACGAAAAAAACAAGATCCTGTGAGTGTGTGTGATGGCTTTAGAAAATGTTGATGTATATTTTAAAACTAATTCAACTTCTTTAATAAGGACAAGTAGTGCAACAGAAGATTGGCACAGAGATGCTGGTTTCGAATCCCGATGATCCCACCTGGCCATGCTCTCGGGGTGGGAGGGGCATACTCTCTCTCCCCTGTCAATCACAGAGACCCTAGCCAATCAGGGGCTTCAGTGTGGTCATGTATGTGGAAGAGGGCAGATAGCACGTTCCTCCATCTTTACAGACTTATTTTTCCTTACAAGGCACTTCAATGAAATGAGGTTAACGATTAACAATATTTCTAAACCCTTAAAATACTGATGGATTCTGCAAAAACGTTGCACATAATAGTAATAATCAGCAGCTGAAAAGTGCTGTTTTTTTTAATAAATAATCCCAAAATATTGTAAGGTATAATAGTTATATACACACAAAAATCATCCAACAAACCCACGAAATCTTATTGCAATAAAATTTCTACAATAACGCTTCTGTAGTTATTAAAAGTTGAGAAGCTAGCTAGCATTTATGACAGCTGCGAACGTCCTAACAGCTAACAAGCTAAACTACAGGCAAAAAACAGGCAACAAAGCGAAACTCACGCTATTAAATAAGCTAATTGAGCTTAGCCTGACAAATGTGTTATCTTCTAAACATTAATTCATTTTTTCCCCACAAAACAAAAATGTCTACTGTCAAAGTTGGACAGTGTACTTTTGCTAATCGGAACGGGTCACATCTCAAACGGCTCGCTGTTCACTACATGTAGTGTGTAGGGTGTAACTGTCGTATTTTTGTGTCCTACATAGTGCACTCATATACAACACATAGCGCAATCTGAGACTCGACCAGGCTCGGGCTAAATATAACGTTAAGTCAGCAACCCTGGCAGATCTTACCGGTACAGTTTAGCTTGTGTCGCCAGTCTCTCACCTCATCATCGCGCCACAGAGTTACTCCACTCTGATTGGCTTAAAAGTGACACCACGTGACCGCGGACGCCAACGCACTTGGGTTATACTTGCACCCAAACAGCCAGCTATCTGTAGAGCTCTAAGCACTTCTAAATCAACAGTTTTATTTACTATGTAAACCTGAAATCTTCGTACATTTTAAGTGTCTGAGTATTTAATTAAGACATGACAATGGACCCTGGTCTCCAATCTAGCCATGGGGGTCACAGTCCAGTGACTTCTGTGCCGGTCCCAATCCCGGATAAATAGAGAGGGTTGCGTCAGGAAGGGCATCCGGCGTAAAACATTGCCAAATTTAACCATGCGAATCGTCAGTACGAATTTCATACCGGATCGGTCGAGGCCCGGGTTAACAACGACCGCCATCGGCGCCGTTGACCTACAGGGCGCCGGTGGAAATTGGGCTACTGTTGGTCGAAGAAGTAGAGGAGGGAGGAGAGTGCACAGACAGAGAGAGAAGAGGAAAGGTAAGAGTGTAGGACTGAGAATAGGAACTCTGAATGTTGGTACTTTGACAGGGAAAGGTAGAGAGCTGGCTGATATGATGGAGAGAAGGAAGGTGGATATACTGTGTGTACAGGAGACCAGGTGGAAGGGTAGCAAGGCTCGTAGTATAGGAGCAGGATTCAAGCTGTTTTATTATGGTGTGGATAGTAAGAGAAATGGGGTAGGTGTGGTCCTGAAGGAGGAGTTTGTGAGGAATGTTCTGGAGGTGAAAAGAGTGTCAGACAGGGTGATGAGTCTGAAGTTAGAGATTGAAGGGGTGATGTTGAATGTTGTTAGTGGTTATGCCCCACAAGTAGGTTGTGAGTTAGAGGAGAAAGAGAGATTCTGGAGTGAATTAGATGAGGTGATGGAGAGTATTCCCACGGGTGAGAGAGTGGTGATAGGAGTGGATTTTAATGGACATGTTGGTGAGGGGAACAGAGGTGATGAGGAGGTGATGGGCAAGTTTGGAGTTAAGGAAAGGAACTTTGAAGGACAGATGGTAGTGGACTTTGCTAAGAGGATGGACATGGCTGTGGTTAACACTTATTTTCAGAAGAGGGAGGAGCATAGAGTGACTTACAAGAGTGGAGGTAGGAGAACACAGGTAGACTACATCCTATGTAGAAGAGGCAATCTGAAAGAGATTAGTGACTGTAAAGTGGTAGTGGGAGAGAGTGTAGCTAGACAGCATAGGATGGTGGTGTGTAGGATGACTTTGATGGTCTGTAAGACGAAGAGGTCAAAGATAGAGATAGAGAAGAAAACCAAGTGGTGGAAGCTGAAAAAGGAGGAATGTTGTGAGGAATTTAGACAGAAGTTGAGGCAGGCTCTGGGTGGTCAGGTAGTGCTGCCAGATGACTGGGAAACTACAGCAGAAGTGATCAGGGAGACAGGGAGAAAGGTGCTGGGTGTGTCATCTGGAAGGAGGAAAGAATATCTTCAAGGAGACTTGGTGGTGGAATGAGGAAGTTCAGGATAGTATCCAGAGGAAGAGGTTAGCCAAGAAGAAGTGGGACATGGACAGGACTGAAGAGAATAGACAGGAATACAAGGAGTTACAGCGCAGAGTGAAGAGGGAGGTGTCTAAGGCCAAGCAGAAGGCATATGACGAGTTGTACACTAGGTTAGACACTAGAGAAGGAGAGAAGGACTTGTACAGGTTAGCTAGGCAGAGGGATCGAGATGGGAAGGATGTGCAGCAAGTTAGAGTTATTAAGGATAGAGATGGAAGGGTGCTCACAAGTGAGGAGAGTGTACAGAGGAGATGGAAGGAATACTTTGAGGAGCTGATGAATGAGGAAAATGAGAGGGAAAAAAGAGTAGAAGGGGTGAACTCTGTGGAACAGAAAGTAGATAAGATTAGAAAGGATGAAGTCAGGAAGGCTTTGAAGAGGATGAAAAGTGGGAAGGCAGTTGGTCCTGATGACATCCCGGTGGAGGTCTGGAAGTGTCTGGGAGAGGCAGCAGTGGAATTTTTAGCTAGTTTGTTCAACAGGGTTTTAAAGAGTGAGAGGATGCCTGAGGAATGGAGAAGAAGTGTGTTAGTGCCGATCTTTAAGAATAAGGGTGACGTGCAGAGTTGCAGCAACTATAGGGGGATAAAGTTGATGAGCCATACAATGAAGGTATGGGAAAGAGTAGTGGAAGCTAGGTTAAGGAAGGTAGTGGAAATTTGTGAGCAGCAGTATGGCTTCATGCCCAGAAAGAGCACAACGGATGCAATTTTTGCTCTGAGAATTTTGATGGAGAAGTATAGGGATGGTCAGAGGGAGTTGCACTGTGTGTTTGTAGACTTGGAGAAAGCGTATGACAGGGTGCCAAGAGAAGAGCTGTGGTACTGTATGAGGAAGTCAGGAGTGGTGCAGGACATGTATGAGAGGAGCAGGACAGTGGTGAGGTGTGCTGTAGGTCAGACAGAGGAGTTCAATGTGGAGGTGGGACTGCATCAGGGATCGGCTCTGAGCCCCTTCCTGTTTGCTATAGTGATGGACCAGTTGTCAGAGGAGGTCAGACAGGAGTCTCCTTGGACAATGATGTTTGCAGATGACATTGTGATCTGTAGTGAGAGCAGGGAGCAGGTGGAGGAAAACCTGGAGAGGTGGAGGTTTGCGCTGGAGAGAAGAGGAATGAAGGTCAGTCGTAGTAAGACTGAGTACATGTGTGTGAATGAAAGGGAGGGAAGTGGAACAGTAAGGGTACAGGGTGAAGAGGTGAAGAAGGTAGAGGAGTTTAAGTACTTGGGGTCAACAGTCCAGAGTAATGGAGAGTGTGGGAAAGAGGTAAAGAAGCGAGTGCAGGCAGGTTGGAATGGGTGGAGAAAGGTGTCGGGAGTTCTGTGTGATCAGAAAATATCAGCGAGAATCAAGGGGAAGGTGTACAGGACAGTGGTGAGACCGGCCATGCTGTATGGTTTAGAGACAGTGTCACTGAGGAAGAGACAGGAGTCAGAGCTAGAGGTAGCAGAGCTGAAGATGTTGAGGTTCTCTTTGGGAGTGACAAGATTGGACAGGATTAGGAACGAGTACATCAGAGGGACAGCTCATGTTGGACGTTTGGGGGACAAAGTTAGGGAGGCCAGATTAAGATGGTTTGGACATGTTCAGAGGAGGGAGAGTGAGTATATTGGTAGGAGAATGTTGGACATGGAGCTGCCAGGCAGGAGGCAAAGAGGAAGGCCAAAGAGGAGGTATATGGATGGAATTAATGAGGATATGAAGCTAGTGGGTGCAAGGGTTGAGGATGCAGAAGATAGGGATAGGTGGAGAGAGATGATTCGCTGTGGCGACCCCTGAAGGGAAAAGCCGAAAGAAGAAGAAGAATGGACGGTCTCCGATGTGAGATAATATCATAAATAAACAGGCTACAATTATTCACTGAACATTTCAATGTCAGATTGGTTTATTTAGATAAAGCTGTTTAGATAACACAACGCTGTTTAAGGTGTAGAATTATTGAGATAATATTTGTGGTATGATAATCAGTTTAACACTGCTTCAATTATCTGTGTCTGTATTTAGGTTCAGAGAAGTTGTGACTCAGCTACAGATGTGTGTGGGAATGCTGATAGTTTTTTGTTTCTACTTGTCCACAAATTTAGTTGGTTCTAGGTTTGCAAATGTAATCAAACTGGTATGACAATGACCAGGCAGTTACAAGCGAATTACTAGTGAATTAATGAGTAACCACTGTATGAATGGATGTTGTAAATGCATCACTCAGTACAAATTAATGTTTATGTTAATGTTCATGCTCTATATTTATCCCGTCAGCGTCATATGTTGACCAATCACCCCGCACCTTCATGAAAATAAAAGCCTTTCAAAATGAATAATGCTAGAAGAATCCTTTTCTTTATCTCTGTAGAACAACTGATTTTTTCATTTCAAGTGACATCTCTCTGGCACTTTCTGTTTTGGAAACTTGCCTATGTATTTATCATTGGAAATGACCAGTAATTTTTTATGATTTATTAGAAAATGACTATAAAACCAGAATTAAAGTACTAGCAAA
>JAUCMX010000423.1:0-13846 GCA_033459395.1 Hemibagrus guttatus | reverse complement strand
GCTAACGAATTAGCAATGCTATTAAGCTAACCCGCTATTGGCGAGTGTTTTGGAAAACAAATAAAACTAGCGATATAAAACGCGTTTGGAGTGAGAATATTATAGGATACTATAGGTACTGTAAAAGTTAGAATATAGGACTGAATTTAAGATACAAATTGCGAAAATTGTAGGTCAGCTTCGCGGGGCTCGGAAACACACGTCTCGTCTCGACCAATCGATCTCGTCTCGACCAATCGATCTCGTCTCGACCAATCGATCTCGTCTCGCCCACAATGATCCAACCAGGGAAAAGTGATTACTAAAGTGTGTGAATGAGTGACCGTAGAGATCGGTCTTCAATACACATACATTGTCTCTATAGGTACTACACACACATACACTGTCTCTATGGGTTTACTACACACATACACTGTCTCTATAGGTACTACATACACATACACTGTCTCTATAGGTACTACACACACACTGTCTCTATAGGTACTACACACACACACACTGTCTCTATGGGTACTACATACACACACACTGTCTCTATAGGTACTATACACATACACTGTCTCTATAGGTACTATACACATACACTGTTTCTATAGGTACTATACACATACACTGTCTCTATAGGTACTACACATATACACTGTCTCTATAGGTACTACACACATACACTGTCTCTATAGGTACTACACACATACACTGTCTCTATAGGTACTACACACATACATTGTCTCTATAGGTACTACACACACATACACTGTCTCTATAGGTACTACGCACACACACACTGTCTCTATAGGTACTACACACATACTTTGTCTCTATAGGTACTACACACACACTGTCTCTATAGGTATTACACACACACACACACTGTCTCTATAGGTACTACACACACACACTGTCTCTATGTACTACACACATACACTGTCTCTATAGGTACTACATACACATACACTGTCTCTATAGGTACTACACACATACACTGTCTCTATAGGTACTACACACACATACATTGTCTCTATAGGTACTATACACACACATACACTGTCTCTATAGGTACTACAAAATACTCTGTCTCTATAGGTACTTCACACATACACTGTCTCTATAGGTACTACACACACACATACATTGTCTCTATAGGTACTACACACACATACACTGTCTCTATAGGTACTACACACATACACTGTCTCTATAGGTACTACACACACATACATTGTCTCTATAGGTACTATACACACACATACACTGTCTCTATAGGTACTACACACATACACTGTCTCTATAGGTACTACACACATACACTGTCTCTATAGGTACTACACACATACACGGGTCTCTATAGGTACTACACAAAATATACTGTCTCTATAGGTACTACACACACATACATTGTCTATAGGTACTACACACACATACACTGTCTCTATAGGTACTACACACATACACTGTCTCTATAGGTACTACACACACACATACACTGTCTCTATAGGTACTACACACATACACTGTCTCTATAGGTACTACACACACACACTATCTCTATAGGTACTACACACACACTGTCTCTATAGGTACTACACACACACACACTGTTTCTATAGGTACTACATACACATACACTGTATCTATAGGTACTACACACACACACACTGTCTCTATGGGTACTACACACACTGTCTCTATAGGTACTATACACATACACTGTCTCTATAGGTACTATACACATACACTGTCTCTATAGGTACTACACACATACACTGTCTCTATAGGTACTACACACATACACTGTCTCTATAGGTACTACACACATACACTGTCTCTATAGGTACTACACACATACACTGTCTCTATAGGTACTACACACATACACTGTCTCTATAGGTACTACACACACACACTGTCTCTATAGGTACTACACACATACACTGTCTCTATAGGTACTACACACACACTGTCTCTATAGGTACTACACACACACACACTGTCTCTATAGGTACTACACACACATACACTGTCTCTATAGGTACTACACACATACATTGTCTCTATAGGTACTACACACATACACTGTCTCTATAGGTACTACACACACACATACACTGTCTCTATAGGTACTACACACATACACTGTCTCTATAGGTACTACACACACACACACTATCTCTATAGGTACTACACACACACTGTCTCTATAGGTACTACACACATACACTGTCTCTATAGGTACTACACACACACTGTCTCTCTAGGTACTACACACACACACACTGTCTCTATAGGTACTACACACACACACTGTCTCTATAGGTACTACACACATACACTGTCTCTATAGGTACTACACACACACTGTCTCTATAGGTACTACACACACACACACTGTCTCTATAGGTACTACACACACATACACTGTCTCTATAGGTACTACACACATACACTGTCTCTATGGGGTACTACACACACACATACACTGTCTCTATAGGTACTACACACATACACTGTCTCTATAGGTACTACACACACACACACACTATCTCTATAGGTACTACATACACTGTCTCTATAGGTACTACACACACACATACACTGTCTCTATAGGTACTACACACATACACTGTCTCTATAGGTACTACACACACACACACTATCTCTATAGGTACTACACACACACTGTCTCTATAGGTACTACACACACACACACTGTTTCTATAGGTACTACATACACATACACTGTATCTATAGGTACTACACACACACACACTGTCTCTATGGGTACTACACACACTGTCTCTATAGGTACTATACACATACACTGTCTCTATAGGTACTATACACATACACTGTCTCTATGGGGTACTATACACATACACTGTCTCTATAGGTACTACACACATACACTGTCTCTATAGGTACTACACACATACACTGTCTCTATAGGTACTACACACATACACTGTCTCTATAGGTACTACACACACACACTGTCTCTATAGGTACTACACACATACACTGTCTCTATAGGTACTACACACACATACATTGTCTCTATAGGTACTATACACACACATTGTCTCTATAGGTACTATACACATACACTGTCTCTATAGGTACTACACACATACACTGTCTCTATAGGTACTACACACATACACTGTCTCTATAGGTACTACACACATACACTGTCTCTATAGGTACTACACACACACACTGTCTCTATAGGTACTACACACATACACTGTCTCTATAGGTACTACACACACACTGTCTCTATGGGTTTATTTACACACACACACATTTGTCTCTATAGGTACTACACACACATACACTGTCTCTATAGGTACTACACACATACATTGTCTCTATAGGTACTACACACATACACTGTCTCTATAGCTACTACACACACACATACACTGTCTCTATAGGTACTACACACATACACTGTCTCTATAGGTACTACACACACACACACTATCTCTATAGGTACTATACACACACTGCCTCTATAGGTACTACACACATACACTGTCTCTATAGGTACTACACACACACACACTGTCTCTATAGGTACTACACACACACATACACTGTCTATAGGTACTACACACACATACACTGTCTCTATAGGTACTACACACATACATTGTCTCTATAGGTACTACACACATACACTGTCTCTATAGGTACTACACACACACATACACTGTCTCTATAGGTACTACACACACACATACACTGTCTCTATAGGTACTACACACATACACTGTCTCTATAGGTACTACACACACACACTATCTCTATAGGTACTACACACACACTGTCTTTATAGGTCTACACACATACACTGTCTCTATAGGTACTACACACACACTGTCTCTCTAGGTACTACACACACACACACTGTCTCTATAGGTACTACACACACACACTGTCTCTATAGGTACTACACACATACACTGTCTCTATAGGTACTACACACACACTGTCTCTATAGGTACTACACACACACACACTGTCTCTATAGGTACTACACACACATACACTGTCTCTATAGGTACTACACACATACACTGTCTCTATAGGTACTACACACACACTGTCTCTCTAGGTAATGCACACACACACACACTGTCTCTATAGGTACTACACACACACACTGTCTCTATAGGTACTACACACATACACTGTCTCTATAGGTACTACACACATACACTGTCTCTATAGGTACTACACACACACACACTGTCTCTATAGGTACTACATACACATACACTGTCTCTATAGGTACTACACACACATACACTGTCTCTATAGGTACTACACACATACACTGTCTCTATGGGTACTACATACACATACACTGTCTCTATAGGTACTACACACACATACACTGTCGCTATAGGTATTACATACACATACACTGTCTCTATGGGTACTACATACACATACACTGTCTCTATAGGTACTACACACACATACACTGTCTCTATAGGTACTACACACATACACTGTCTCTATGGGTACTACATACACATACACTGTCTCTATGGGTACTACATACACATACACTGTCTCTATAGGTACTACACACACATACACTGTCTCTATAGGTACTACACACACACTGTCTCTATACGTACTACACACACACACTGTCTCTATGGGTACTACATACACATACACTGTCTCTATGGGTACTACATACACATACACTGTCTCTATAGGTACTACACACACATACACTGTCTCTATGGGTTTCTACACACATACACTGTCTCTATGGGTACTACATACACATACACTGTCTCTATAGGTACTACACACACATACACTGTCTCTATAGGTACTACACACATACACTGTCTCTATGGGTACTACATACACATACACTGTCTCTATAGGTACTACACACACATACACTGTCTCTATAGGTACTACACACACACACTGTCTCTATACGTACTACACACACACTGTCTCTATGGGTACTACATACACATACACTGTCTCTATGGGTACTACATACACTGTCTCTATAGGTACTACACACACATACACTGTTTCTATAGGTACTACACACACAGTCTCTATAGGTACTATACACACACTGTCTCTATGGGTACTACATACACTGTCTCTATGGGTACTACATACACATACACTGTCTCTATAGGTACTACACACACATACACTGTCTCTATAGGTACTACACACACCTGTCTCTATAGGTATTACACACACACACACTGTTTTCTATTAGGTACTACACACATACACTGTCTCTATGGGTTTCTACAAAATACATTGTCTCTATAGGTACTACACACACATACTGTCTCTATAGGTACTACACACACACACACTGTCTCTATAGGTACTACACACATACTCTGTCTCTATAGGTAGTACACACACACTGTCTCTATAGGTATTACACACACACACACTGTCTCTATAGGTATTACACACACACACACACTGTCTCTATAGGTACTACACACACACACTGTCTCTATGTACTACACACATACACTGTCTCTATAGGTACTACATACACATACACTGTCTCTATAGGTACTACACACATACACTGTCTCTATAGGTACTACACACACATACATTGTCTCTATAGGTACTATACACACACATACACTGTCTCTATAGGTACTACACACATACTCTGTCTCTATAGGTACTTCACACATACACTGTCTCTATAGGTACTACACACACACATACATTGTCTCTATAGGTACTACACACACATACACTGTCTCTATAGGTACTACACACACATACACTGTCTCTATAGGTACTACACACATACACTGTCTCTATAGGTACTACACACATACATTGTCTCTATAGGTACTATACACACACATACACTGTCTCTATAGGTACTACACACATACACTGTCTCTATAGGTACTACACACATACACTGTCTCTATAGGTACTACACACATATACTGTCTCTATAGGTACTACACACACATACATTGTCTATAGGTACTACACACACATACACTGTCTCTATAGGTACTACACACATACATTGTCTCTATAGGTACTACACACATACACTGTCTCTATAGGTACTACACACACACATACACTGTCTCTATAGGTACTACACACATACACTGTCTCTATAGGTACTACACACACACACACTATCTCTATAGGTACTACACACACACTGTCTCTATAGGTACTACACACATACACTGTCTCTATAGGTACTACACACACACTGTCTCTATAGGTACTACACACACACTGTCTCTATAGGTACTACATACACTGTCTCTATAGGTATTTACACACATACACTGTCTCTATAGGTACTACACACACACTGTCTCTCTAGGTATTACACACACACACACTGTCTCTATAGGTACTACACACACACACTGTCTCTATAGGTACTACACACATACACTGTCTCTATAGGTACTACACACACACTGTCTCTATAGGTACTACACACACACACACTGTTTCTATAGGTACTACATACACATACACTGTCTCTATAGGTACTACACACACACACTGTCTCTATAGGTACTACACACACACATACATTGTCTCTATAGGTACTACACACACATACACTGTCTCTATAGGTACTACACACACATACACTGTCTCTATAGGTACTACACACATACACTGTCTCTATAGGTACTACACACATACATTGTCTCTATAGGTACTATACACACACATACACTGTCTCTATAGGTACTACACACATACACTGTCTCTATAGGTACTACACACATACACTGTCTCTATAGGTACTACACACATATACTGTCTCTATAGGTACTACACACACATACATTGTCTATAGGTACTACACACACATACACTGTCTCTATAGGTACTACACCATACATTGTCTCTATAGGTACTACACACATACACTGTCTCTATAGGTACTACACACACACATACACTGTCTCTATAGGTACTACACACATACACTGTCTCTATAGGTACTACACACACACACACTATCTCTATAGGTACTACACACACACTGTCTCTATAGGTACTACACACATACACTGTCTCTATAGGTACTACACACACACTGTCTCTATAGGTACTACACACACACTGTCTCTATAGGTACTACATACACTGTCTCTATAGGTACTACACACATACACTGTCTCTATAGGTACTACACACACACTGTCTCTCTAGGTATTACACACACACACACTGTCTCTATAGGTACTACACACACACACTGTCTCTATAGGTACTACACACATACACTGTCTCTATAGGTACTACACACACACTGTCTCTATAGGTACTACACACACACACACTGTTTCTATAGGTACTACATACACATACACTGTCTCTATAGGTACTACACACACACACTGCCCTCTATGGGTACTACACACACAGTCTCTATAGGTACTATACATATACACTGTCTCTATAGGTACTATATGCATACACTGTCTCTATAGGTACTACACACATACACTGTTTCTTTAGGTATTACACACACATACACTGTCTCTATAGGTACTACACACATACACTGTCTCTATAGGTACTACACACACATACATTGTCTATAGGTACTACACACACATACACTGTCTCTATAGGTACTACACACATACATTGTCTCTATAGGTACTACACACATACACTGTCTCTATAGGTACTACACACACATACACTGTCTCTATAGGTACTACACACATACACTGTCTCTATGGGGTACTACACACACACACACTATCTCTTTTTGGTACTACACACACTGTCTCTATAGGTACTACACACATACATCGTCTCTATAGGTACTACACACACATACACTGTCTCTATAGGTACTACACACATACACTGTCTCTATAGGTACTACACACACACTGTCTCTATAGGTACTATATACACACTGTCTCTATAGGTACTACATACACTGTCTCTATAGGTACTACACACATACACTGTCTCTATAGGTACTACACACACTGTCTCTATAGGTACTACATACACTGTCTCTATAGGTACTACACACATACACTGTCTCTATAGGTACTACACACACACTGTCTCTCTAGGTACTACACACACACACACACTGTCTCTATAGGTACTACACACACACACTGTCTCTATAGGTACTACACACATACACTGTCTCTATAGGTACTACACATACACTGTCTCTATAGGTACTAAAACACACACTGTCTCTATAGGTACTACATACACATACACTGTCTCTATAGGTACTACACACACACACACACTGTCTCTATGGGTACTACACACACAGTCTCTATAGGTACTATACATATACACTGTCTCTATAGGTACTATACGCATACACTGTCTCTATAGGTATTACACACATACACTGTTTCTTTAGGTATTACACACACATACATTGTCTCTATAGGTACTATATACACATACACTGTCTCTATAGTTACTACACACACATACACTGTCTCTATAGGTACTACACACACAGTCTCTATAGGTACTATACACATACACTGTCTCTATAGGTACTACACACATACACTGTCTCTATAGGTACTATACACACACACTGTCTCTATAGATACTACACACACACTGTCTCTATAGGTACTACACACATACATTGTCTCTATAGGTACTACACACACACATACACTGTCTCTATAGGTACTACACACATACACTGTCTCTATAGGTACTACACACACATACACTGTCTCTATAGGTACTACACACACACTGTCTCTATAATAATAAAAATTACATTTTATTTGTGGGCGCCTTTCAAGCTCTCAAGGTCACCTTACAAAAATACTTTTAAAAAAACGCAGCATAATATAAAACATACAGATAGAAAACAAATAATAAAATATTTAAAAATAAATTAACAAAGGAAAAAAAATAATAGACAAGTTTCAGATATAAAATGCAGTTCTAAACATGTAAGTTTTGAGTCTGGATTTAAAGGTTGTCAGAGAATCTGTACTTCTGATGTCAGCAGGGAGACTGTTCCAGAGGCCGGGTGCAGAGCGACTGAATGCTCTAAGCCCCATGGTGGACAGTCGAGCTGATGGTGTGGTGAGCTGGTTAGCAAAGGAAGATCTGAGTGTACGGGAGGGTGTGTATAATTGGAGAAGGTCAGACAGATATGGTGGAGAAAGATTATGAAGAGCCTTGAAAGTGAATAGCAGAATTTTATACTCAATGCGAAACTTCACAGGAAGCCAGTGAAGCTGGTGAAGAGCTGGTGTGATATGGTCAATAGAAGGAGTTCAAGTAATAATGCGGGCTGCAGAGTTCTGTACCAATTGAAGTTTCTGAAAAATTTTTAGAAGGAAAGCCAAAAAGAACAGAGTTACAGTAATCCAGACGTGATGTAACAAGGGCATGGACTAATATGGCAGTACTGTGCTGTGTCAAGATTGGGCGGAGGCGATTAATATTGCGGAGGTGAAAGTATGCAGACCGAGTGACATTATTAACATGAGCCTCAAAGGATAGAGTGCTATCAAGGATGACACCCAAACTCTTTACCTGAGGGGAAGGAAAAACAGGGGTATTATCAATAATAAGTTAATGAAAAACTATCAACCTTAGCTAAGGTGGACTTGGAGCCAACGAGAAGGACTTCTGTTTTTTTGGGTATTCATTTGGAGAAAGTTGCAAGAAAACCAGGATTTAATTTCATTGCTTTGTGGACAGGTAGAGCTGAGTATCATCCGCATAAGAATGAAAATTAATATTATGTTTACGAAAGATTTTGCCAAGGGGAAGGAATAGATGATAAATAAAAGAGGGCCTAGCACGGAACCTTGAGGAACACCTCTAATAACAGAAGATGATTGCGATCAAAAATTTTTTAAGCTGAACAAACTTTGAGCGGTGGGAAAGATATGATTTAAACCAGTCATGACACGTGCCAGAGATGCCAAGAGAGGCAAGCCGTTCAAGGAGAATGTTATGAGAGATAGTGTAAAAAGCTGCACTCAGATCCAGAAAAATAAGAATTTTTAAAAAGACCAAATCTGCTGCCATTAGAAGATTGTTTGTGATTTTTACGAGTGCCGTCTCAGTGCTATGAGATAGACAAAAACCCAGACTTAAATTCTTCAAACAGGTTGTTGGTAGTTAAGTGATCATGAATCTGACCTGCAACTATTTTTTCAAGTATTTTGGATAAAAATGGTAAATTTGAGATAGGACAAAAATTATTAAGGTTATTAGGATCCGCACCAGGTTTTTTAAGTATAGGTGTTATTGCAGAAATTTTTAAAGGGGATGATGGAACATGACCAGAATTCAAAGAAGAATGTATAATGTTAGTTATTAAAGAAGGCAAGCAGGTTTTTACTAAATAGGTTGGGAGAGGATCTAACTGACTAGTTGAAGGTTTGGATTCATGAATAATCTGTGAAACTTCAGCAATAGTTGGCAATTTAAAACTAGATAATGAAGAAGCAGAGGGTGTAAGAAGAGAAAAGGAAAATGAGGTGTTCAGAGAGGGCAGCTGATGATGAATATTGTCAATTTTAGATCTGAAAAATGTCATAAAATGATCACATTGAGCAGTTGAGTAAAGGTGAGGTGGGGGAGTATCCGGCGGCCGTAATAACCTGTTAAAAGTTGAGAAAAGAACTCTTGTATTACCTGCACCTGACTTAATCAAGTTAGAATAGTAGATAGATTTTGCAGTAGAAATAGTATCCTTATATTGAAGCAGATGGTTATGATACATTTGTTTATGAACAGTAAGTCCAGTTTTTAAGTGAAGACGTTCTAATTGACGACCTCTAGCTTTAAGCTGGCGGAGCTCAGATGTGTACCATGGTGCAGAATGAGTAAAAGAGACAGTCCAAGTTTTCAGAGGAGCAAGAGCATTGAGAAGGCTATGAAGACTATTGTTGTAGTGGGAGACGAGGTCGTCAGTGGTGAGTAAATCATCAGTTCCAGGCAGGCTGTTGATCTCATTAGAAAGAAGAGATAAGTCAATGTGTTTAATATTGCAGAAAGAAACTGAACGTGACTGTTTTAGTTGGGATAAGGTATAACTGATACTGAAAGATATCAGCACGTGATCAGAGAACGGAAGATCAATTGAAGAACAGTCACGAGGCACAAGGCCCGAACAGCAAACCAAGTCCAGAATATGTCCTTTCAAATGAGTCTGGAAATTTATGAATTGCTGAAGACCAAAACTGTCCAGACAGGATAAAAAGTCCCTGGTGAGAAGATTGGTGGTACTGTCCATATGTATATTAAAATCTCCCAACAATAATATATTTGGAGAAAGTGCACTTAAATGAGTAAGAAACGTGGCAAATTCAATCAGAAAATCGGTGTTTGGCTTAGGTGGGCGATATATAGCAGCAAGAATGATAGGGTGACAAGTAGGTCCCATCAGTCTAGATACTATGGCTTCAAACGAGGGACACACCGGTACTGACACAGACGAGACTTTCCACCTCTCGCGATTATCGCGAGACCTCACGCTCTTCCAGAGGCACGGGGTTGACAGATGTAAACAAACCCAGGAGGAGTAGATTCATTCAACTGTGAGAAGTCATTAGGCTGTTGCCAAGTTTCAGTCAAACACAAAAAATCGAGTTTACGGTCCATCAGGAGATCTTGCACAAGATGACCCTTGTTCGTAAGAGAGCGGATGTTAAATAGGCCAAAGTTGATATTGGCATTGTCGTGTTTGACAGTGTTATTAGCTGACCTAGCTAGGCTAGCTAGAACACAGTGGTTAACTTTCCGACCAGTGTTTGCTGAAGGGTGACGAGTTGAAGACCAGAAAGATTTTATAGCCTTGGAGTCATCATAGTGAAAACTCCTATGGGACCCACGGTGAATGTATTTCCGACGAGGGTGACGAACGATGTCCAAGTGAGCTTGTAAAGCCGGTGGCAGCTCCAACTGGGGAAACCGTAGTTGCAGGAGCTCAGCCGCAGAATATTGAATTACTGCTGTCAGTGGATGAAATATGAGAGACAATGCAGTCCAAACGAGCACGGACCGCACAAACGGCTTATTAATCCACATTGTTTCAGGAAATAAACATGAACCGGCGTATGCTTTCTGGTAGTGGCAACGGTGAATGTAGCAGGAACCAACAAACAGGTAATCCAATCCAGGTAATAGTCCAAACACGGGCAAAAAAAAGCAGATAATCAACTCCGGAGAGTAGCAGCAGCTAACAGCGCCAGCTATAGGTACTACACACACACACACACACACACTGTCTCTATAGGTACTACACACACACACTGTCTCTATAGGTACTACACACACATACACTGTCTCTATAGGTACTACACACACATACACTGTCTCTATAGGTACTACACATACACATACACTGTCTCTATAGGTACTACACACACATACACTGTCTCTATAGGTACTACACACACATACACTGTCTCTATAGGTACTACACACACACATACACTGTCTCTATAGGTACTACACACACACACACATACACTGTCTCTATAGGTACTACACACATACACTGTCTCTATAGGTACTACACACACACATACACTGTCTATAGGTACTACACACATACACTGTCTCTATAGCTACTACACACACACATGCACTGTCTCTATAGGTACTACACACACACACAGTCTTTACAGGTAATACACACACACTGTCTCTATAGGTAATGCACACACACACACACACACCCCACAATGTCTCTACAGGTACTACACACACACACACTGTCTCTACAGGTACTACACACACACACAGAGGTGGACAGTAATGAAGTACATTTCCTTGAGTACTGTACTTCAGTAGACTTTTTGAGTATCTGGTTTTCCCTCATTTTCTGAACTCTGATCCAAATGGACGAAGACAGATCATCATCATCATCATCACCACAGTGGGTGTGTCCATGTGTATCTGTACATCTACTTAGACAGTGTGTTCCAGTGTTCAGAGAAGATTAAAGAGTCTTTTGGTTTTAAATGTTATGTTTTTTTATGTATTTGTTAGCCTAGTTGCTGTAGCTTTGCATATACACCACCAACACATGGGTAATGATGTTAGTTAACACGCAATAGCGCATGCTGCATCCGAATCCTCACACTGTCCGTCCTGAAGAGTATTGGAAAATAGAATCAGTACGCCCCGAATCATAGTGTGCTGAAAAGAGGATTCCAAAACCGGATGGTTTACTGCTTCCTGTAGAAACTGGAAGTGCAGAACGATGCACACTTTGCATCTACCCACAATGCATTGCACACAGGAGGGAGGAGCCTTGAGGAAGGTGTAAGTGAAATGTGGAAACATGTATAAGTTATATAAAATGTGAATAGTAAATTATATTGGATAAATAAGAATGAATAAAATGTGAAACTCTTTGTTTATGATGAGTGTGCGTAGCTAGGCAACAACGTTCACTTCCGTCACTCAAGCTGAACACGCCCTCCCTGCCTCAGCGGCCCGAGAGAGGCTTTTTAGTGCGGCTGGATCGATCTTCAGCCCGAGAACGGGAGAAATTAATACACATGACTCTGAGAACCAGCTTCTACTTAAGATCAACAAGGACTTTTTAAAGCTGGACTTATTTCACCATAGTACCATTTCTCTCTGCTAGTGATCTGTGAGGTCTTTACTTTACTTTGTTTTATTTTACTTTACTTTATTTTACTTTACTTTATTTTACTTTACTTTACTTTATTTTACTTTACTTTATTTTACTTTACTTTACTTTATTTTACTTTACTTTGTTTTACTTTGTTTTATTTTACTTTACTTTATTTTATAGTACGGTTGTCACAGCTGA
>JAUCMX010000422.1:0-13847 GCA_033459395.1 Hemibagrus guttatus | reverse complement strand
GAGCATGACTCTGCTGGATGAATCTAGGGCAAAGTTCATCACTTTTTTTCATGGAGACTTTTTTTTAGGCATTTTAATTTTTTTTTTCTCCATTTTAAAGGGGCAGGTGAGTATTTCCTTTTTTCCACAACAGGTAAGTTTTTTAATTTTACTTGTTTAATCCACTGATTGTGGCTTTTCCTGTTTTCTAGGTGCTGGTGGTTGAAGCAGTGGGAGAACATTGGTGAAAAGCCCACCAGGACCCGGGTGGCACTGGCTGGTTAGGTTTGTGTTGTGGGGTGGGAATTAGGGTTAGGAATTAGGGTTAGGGTTAGGAATTAGGGTTAGGGTTAGGGTTGGGGAAGGGGAAGGGGATAGGGAACACCCCAGGCCGTGGTCCCAGCAAAAGCCGAGACCGACTTGTGCACGGGCACGCCTCGAGTCCCAGTGGTCATCCCACCATGTGTCCTTCTTCACTGAATCACCACATACTCACTCCAATTGCCTTAAATTGTCCCTTTCAGTCTCCAATCATTTACCCCATAATGTTTACTTACCCCTGTCTACTCTGGTTATTAAGTTTTTTCAAAAAATTATTCCTTTCGGGAAATTTACCAGCTCAATTTTTTATAGACGCCCTTGATTTAATTTGCAAGTCAGTGTGCGCAATATTTCGGCTTTTCTCAGCCTTCTTCAGGCGCTGACTTGCTTTTTTTTTGGCCCCCCCCAGCCCATACTACTCTTGTGGCACCCCCAGACAGTAGTGGGCATTCTCTCTGTAACCTCTATGTAAACTTACCATGAGGTTTACTGGTCTGTGGCTGGCTTCTAGAAGCTCTCTCCCTTCTGGGTTGCCTGCTTTTATAAGCTTGGCTCCACCCCTGGCTAAAAAATTTTTTTTTTCCAGAGCAGGTAAGTATTTTAAACTTGTTGTTGCTTTTTTCATCCCTAGATGTCCTCCACCTCCATTTTTGGGAGCATGACTCTGCTGGATGAATCTAGGGCAAAGTTCATCACTTTTTTTCATGGAGATTTTTTTTTTTAGGCATTTTAATTTTTTTTTTCTCCATTTTAAAGGGGCAGGTGAGTTTTTCCCTTTTTTTTCCACAACAGGTAAGTATTTTAATTTTACTTGTTTATATCCACTGATTGTGGCTTTTCCTGTTTTCTAGGTGCTGGTGGTTGAAGCAGTGGGAGAACATTGGTGAAAAGCCCACCAGGACCCGGGTGGCACTGGCTGGTTAGGTTTGTGTTGTGGGGTGGGAATTAGGGTTAGGAATTAGGGTTAGGGTTAGGAATTAGGGTTAGGGTTAGGGTTGGGGAAGGGGAAGGGGATAGGGAACACCCCAGGCCGTGGTCCCAGCAAAAGCCGAGACCGACGTTGTGCACGGGCACGCCTCGAGTCCCAGTGGTCATCCCACCATGTGCCCCTTCTTCACTGAATCACCACATACTCACTCCAATTGCCTTAAATTGTCCCTTTCAGTCTCCAATCATTTACCCCATAATGTTTACTTACCCCTGTCTACTCTGGTTATTAAGTGCTTATGGTGGCACTGCCCTTTAACCATAAAGCCACTCAATAATCATCATGTTTGATGAAATGATAAATGTTCCATGGTGGATGTCTACCCCTTTAAAACCATGGAACAGTGTTTCAAAAAATTATTCCTTTCGGGGAATTTACCAGCTCAATTTTTTATAGACGTCTTGATTTAATTTGCAAGTCAGTGTGCGCAATATTTCGGCTTTTCTCAGCCTTCTTCAGGCGCTGACTTGCTATTTTTTGGCACCCCCAGCCCATACTACTCTTGTGGCACCCCCAGACAGTAGTGGGCATTCTCTCTGTAACCTCTATGTAAACTTACCATGAGGTTTACTGGTCTGTGGCTGGCTTCTAGAAGCTCTCTCCCTTCTGGGTTGCCTGCTTTTATAAGCTTGGCTCCCCCCCCTGGCTAAAAAATTATTTTTTCCAGAGCAGGTAAGTTTTTTAAAAACTTGTTGTTGCTTTTTTCATCCCTAGATGTCCTCCACCTCCATTTTTGGGAGCATGACTCTGCTGGATGAATCTAGGGCAAAGTTCATCACTTTTTTTCATGGAGATTTTTTTTTTTAGGCATTTTAATGTTTTTTTCTCCTTTTTAAAAGGGGGGCAGGTGAGTATTTCCTTTTTTCCACAACAGGTAAGTATTTTAATTTTACTTGTTTATATCCACTGATTGTGGCTTTTCCTGTTTTCTAGGTGCTGGTGGTTGAAGCAGTGGGAGAACATTGGTGAAAAGCCCACCAGGACCCGGGTGGCACTGGCGGGTTTTTAGGTTTGTGTTGTGGGGTGGGGGAAAATTAGGGTTGGGGGAATTAGGGTTAGGGTTGGGGAAAAATTTAAAGGGGGTTAAGGGGGTTAGGGTTGGGGAAGGGGGGAAGGGGTTGGGGGTTAGGGTTAGGGTTAAGGGTTGGGGGTTTTGGGTTGGAATTTAAAAAAAAAAACCAATAAAAAAAAAACTCCCCCCCATCACAGCCCAGAAGACTGCGTGGTTGTATAGGGAGACAAGGAAAGTGCACGGGCCGGCGCTTGTTAAGCAATGCTACCGCTCTTGCAAAAGAGGTGATAGCCACTGGACTGAGTGGGTCACAACCTCTTTTATTGCTGCTCATGTGTGTTTTTTTGGGTAAATGTTGGCCTATTCTACTGATTAAAGGGTTTTTTTTTATTTGTTTTTTTTTTTTATTTATTTATTTATTCAGAGAATTTTTGCCCTATGCTAAATTTCAGGACACATCATCAGTAGTGCTCCTCAGATTCTCTGGGTGTTTCGGCCTTTCGTCACTAAACACCCTCCTCTGAGGCGGCCAGCCGCAGGTCGATCACTCCTCGGCTTGTGTCCCATGTCCAATCAAAAAAGTGATTCATTTGGTTTGAATACTAACTAGATAGCTGCTATAAATTAGGTCACCCTTTAAAAACTGTTGGAAAAATGTTTTTATAAGCCTAATTTTATAAATTTTTAAACCTATTGATTGACCGATCATATATTAATCCTATGTTTAAAATATATTGGTAAATCCTATGTTTGATCCATAGTGGCTGAAAACTATCTATCCTACTATTTGTTGTTGTCACTACTGCTCCTATTTAACTATTTTTTAATTTAAAAATTACTCTAAATTATGTTTTAGCTAAACTATGAAGATAATAACAGGTGGGTGCGGTGTAGTGCGCCATGGACCGGTGCATGGTCGATGCTGATCATCGGTAAGAAGACTTGGCCCCATTTAAGGTCTGTTGGCCTCAGACCACCACCCTGCGTGCTGTCCAAGTGGACCCAGGGAGGCCGGTTCACCTACCTTGCTCTGCCCAGAATGACTCTCGTTAACACCGCAAGGTTTCCCGAGTCACCCGGACAGAGCCTGTGGCTGAGGTCTTTGGGGAATCTAGCTAAATGGCCTTGGCGTCCGGGAGGCCCGTTAGGGTCGCAGACGAGCACCTCTTCGTTAACACCGCAAGGTATCCGAGATGCTCAGAATGTTCCCCTCCTATCTAAACCAGAGGTCCAGAGTGCAGCATGTAAAACACTACCTCCAGATGACTCTGGTCGGGTAGCAATCCAGCGGAGAGCGGCCCTACCTATTCCAACTCTAAACGGAGTTTTTGGGAAACCTTCAGGCAGCCATCAGGCTTCTACTGGGTTGGTTCCCCAAGGGGTGAGGCGTAAGCCCCTCCCCAGCTTGGATTTTGGTGGATTTGGATGGGTTATCCCATCTTTTGGTATAGTTTTATCGAGGACGGTATATTGTTTGTCCTCGGTGGAAAGTTATTAAATGGATAGGGGAGATTGAGTTGTGCACGGCAAAAAAAACGGGATGTCGATAGCTAGAACGGTTCCCGAGATATTAATGTTTAAAGTTGTCATTTTAAGATGGACCAGAATCCTCTCTGTGCATATTTGACACAGACACGGTCCAAACTCATGAATATTCATGAGGTGGCACCTTGTGTAATAATGGTGTGATTACACAGCCATTACAGGTAAACAGTGCATGGGGTGGGTTAAGGTTAGGGCTTGGGGTTAGCATCAGGGCTAGTAGGGCTAAAGTAGGGTTTATGGATGTAGGGTTAGCAGTTAGAGTAGCATTAGCAGTTAGTATTAGCATGCAGGCTAAAGTAGCAGAAAAGGTTGAATTAGGGTTTTAGGGTGTTAGGGTTAGTGTTAGCATGTTAGCATTAGCATGTTAGCATGTTAGCATGTAGGCTAAAGTAGCAAAAAAAGGTTAAAATTAGGGTTTTAGAGTGTTAGGGTTAGTGTTAGCATGTTAGCGTTAGCATGTTAGCATTTTAGGGGCTAAAGTAGCGGAAAAGGTTGAAATTAGGGTTTTAGAGTGTTGGGGGTTAGTGTTAGCATGTTAGCATTAGCATGTTAGCATGTTAGCATATGGGGCTAAAGTAGCAGAAAAGGTTGAAATTAGGGGTTTTAGGAGGTTAGGGTTAGGGTTGGGTTAGGGTTAGCATTCTAGCATTGGCATGTTAGTGTTAGCAGGCTGGCTTAAAGTGGGGGTAAAGATAGAAGTTAGGGTTAGGATAGGGTTAGTGGTTAGTGGTTAGGGTTAGGGTTGGGGAATAGGGTTAGTGGTTAGGGTTAGGGGTTTGGGTTAGGGTTGGGGTTGGGTTGGGGTTTAGGGTTGGGGAATAGGGTTAGTGGTTAGGGTTAGTATTTAAGGTTGGGTTAGGGTTAGGGTTGGGAAATAGGGTTAGTGGTTAGGGTTAGTGTTCAGGGTTGGGTTAGTGGTTAGGGTTAGGATAGGGTTGGTGGTTAGGGTTAGGTTTTAGGGTTGGGGTTAGTGGTTAGGGTTGGGATAGAGTTAGGTTTTAGGGTTAGGGGTTAAGGTTAGGGTTGCTATGGTTGGGATAGGGGTTTTGGGTATAAGGCTACTCTAGAATGATTTTTTTAATGTCACCTTCTGAAATTTTAACGTTTTGCAGATGGTGATCGGGTTTGATGAGTTGGTGGCGACCCGGGGACCTGTCCCTTAGGGCTGTCACTGGCCTCTGCCGCCATACTTCAGGTTATGAGGAGCATTACCACTCCTCATCATTTCTACTATTATTTTAGAAAAAAGTTGTCCTATTGACTAAAAAATAATTTTGGAAACTAATTGGATTTTAATCCCTAATGTTGGCTGGGCCAGGTCCAAATAGTGCCAGTTTCAGAAAACAGAAACCTTGGCTTTAGTGTTGTTTGGGGTCCAAGAGTCTATGGTCGTGATAGCCCTGCCCTCATTGTGGATTGGAATTGATGGGTTGCCCTAGCAAGTTTTTAAGGGTGATTTTACTATCTTACTTATTTTATTTTATTCCCTTAGTTATTTATTTACTTATTTGACTAGTTAGTCTTTGCTGTTGTGTGATGGAAGAGAAGCAGAGAGGGGGGGGTTTTTGGCTGCTGGATTGAGCAGGTAAAAAGGGGTTTAGGGTTAAAAGGGTTTTAAAGGGTTTTTTTTAAAAGGGTTGGGGGGGGGGGTTAGGGGTTTTGGGTGGGGAATAATAAACAAAGGGGGATTTTTCCCCCCCCTTTTTTTTAAAAAAACCCCCAAAGCCCAGAAGACTGCGTGGTTGTATAGGGAGAAAAGGGGAAAGTGCAGGGGCCCGGGCGCTTGTTAAGCAATGCTACCGCTCTTGCAAAAGAGGTGATAGCCACTGGACTGAGTGGGTCACAACCTCTTTTATTGCTGCTCATGTGTGTTTTTTGGCTAAATGTATGGCCTATTCTACTGATTAAGGTTGTTTTTTATTTGTTTTATTTATTTATTTATTTATTTATTTATTTTTTTTATTCAGAGAATTTTTGCCCTATGCTAAATTTCAGGACACATCATCAGTAGTGCTCCTCAGATTCTCTGGGTGTTTGGGCCCCTTTCGTCACTAAACACCCTCCTCTGGGGCGGCCAGCCGCAGGTCATCACTCCTCGGCTTGTGTCCCATGTCCAATCAAAAAAGTGATTCATAGGGTTTTTGAATACTAGCTAGATAGCTGCTATAAATTAGGTCACCTTAAAATCTGTTGAATAATGTTGTCATAAGCCTAATTCTATCATTTTAAGCCTATTGATTGACCGATCATATATTAATCCTATGTTTAAAATATATTGGTAAATCCTATGTTTGATCCATAGTGGCTGAAGCTATCTATCCTACTATTTGTTGTTGTCACTACTGCTCCTATTTAGCTATTTTAACTTAAATTACTCTAAATTATGTTTTAGCTAAACTATGAAGATAATAACAGGTGGGTGCGGTGTAGTGCGCCATGGACCGGTGCATGGTCGATGCTAATCATCGGTAAGAAGACTTGGCCCCATTTAAGGTCTGTTGGCCTCAGACCACCACCCTGCGTGCTGTCCAAGTGGACCCAGGGAGGCCGGTTTACCTACCTTGCTCTCCCCTGAATGACTCTCGTTAACACCGCAAGGTTTCCCGAGTCACCCGGACAGAGCCTGTGGCTGAGGTCTGTAAATCCGAGTGGAATCTAGCTAAATGGCCCTGGCGTCTAGGAGGCCCGTCAGGGTCGCAGACGAGCCCTCTTCGTTAACACCGCAAGGTATCCGAGATGCTCAGAATGTTCCCCCTTCCCTAATCCTTAAAAACCCCCCAGAAAGGGGGGGTTTTCCCGGGGAAAGGGGTTTGGGGGGCAAAGGGTTTTTTGGGTAAAACCCCATTTTTTATAGATAAACTTTTGGCCCCGGGTAAAGAAATAAAGGGGAGAGGGCGGCCCTACCAAAATTTCCAAATTTTTTTAAAGGATTTTTTGGAAAATCCTTCGGAAAGCCCAGGCCCCTTCAAAAACTGGGTTTGGCCCCCAAAAGGGGTAAACAACCCCCTTCCCCGGGCTTGGGGGGGTTTTGGGGGGGGTTTGGATGGGTTACCCATCTTTTGGTTTTATAGTTTTACGAGGAGGTTTTAATTGTTTGTCCTGGTGGAAAAAAGGTTAATTGGGGTTTGGGGAAAGGGGGAGATTTGAAGTTTGGGGCAGGGGCAAAAAAAAAGGGAAAATTTTTTTGTTTTGGGGGTTGGGAACGGTTACCGAGATTTAAACGTTTAAAAAGGTTGTTATTTTAAATTTTATTGGACCAGAATTTCCTTTCTTTTGCATTTTTGGCAAAGACAGGAAAATTAAAATTATTTTAGGGGGTTTGGGTTATTGGGGTTGGGTTAATTTTAATTTGGTTTTATTTACACGGCCTTAAAAGGGGGGTAAAGTGAATTGGGGGTGGGTTAAGGGTTAGGGTTTTGGGTTGGGATAGGGTTAGGGTTGGGGTTGGAAAAAGGGTTGGGTTTTTATTGGGAGGGGTTAGGGTTAGGGTTAGGTGGGGTTAGGGGGGGTTAGTTTTTGGGGGATGGGGGGTTAAAGGGGTTAGGGAAAAGGGGGGTTGGGGAATTAGGGGGTTTTTAGGGTTTTTTTGGGGTTTTTAGGGGTTGGGGGATGGTTGGGTTTTGGGGATTGGTTGGGGCATGGGGGGGAGGGGTTTGGGTAAAGGGTACCAAAAAGGTTTTTAAGGTTTTAAATTTTAATTTGAATTATGGGTTTTAGGGGGGGGGTGTTTAGGGTTAGGGGTTCCCCCATTTAGGTTGGGGCATTTTACATTTTACTTTTTTTGGGAAAAATTTGCCGGAAAAAATTTTGGAAAAAAGGGTTTTAAAATGTTGGGGGGTTAGGGGTTTAGAAAAAAATTGGTTTTTTTTTTGGGGCCAAGGTTAGGCATATTAGGGTTGGGTTAGGGTTTTGGGGGTTTTTAAGGGTTTAAAAAAAGGGTTGGGTTTTGTGTTGTGGGGGGAAAAAGGGGGGGGGTTTTGGGTTTAGGGAAAAAAAAGGGTTGGGGGGGGGGTTAGGGTTAAAAGGGTTTGGGGTTTTTAAAAGGGTTTTTTTAAGGGTTTTTTTTTGTGGGAAAAAATACCAATTTTGACTCCCCCCCCAAATACGGGGTGGGGGGGAAGGGGGAAGGGTTGGGGTTAAGGGTTAGGGTTGGGGGTTGGGGGTTAGGTTTGTGGAATATACAATGACTCCCCCCATCACAGCCCAGAAGACTGCGTGGTTGTATAGGGAGACAAGGAAAGTGCACGGGCCGGCGCTTGTTAAGCAATGCTACCGCTCTTGCAAAAGAGGTGATAGCCACTGGACTGAGTGGGTCACAACCTCTTTTATTGCTGCTCATGTGTTTTTTTTGGCTAAATGTTGGCCTATTCTACTGATTAAGGTTGTTTTTTATTTGTTTTATTTATTTATTTATTTATTTATTTTTTTTTTCAGAGAATTTTTGCCCTATGCTAAATTTCAGGACACATCATCAGTAGTGCTCCTCAGATTCTCTGGGTGTTTCGGCCTTTCGTCACTAAACACCCTCCCCCGAGGCGGCCAGCCGCAGGTCGATCACTCCTCGGCTTGTGTCCCATGTCCAATCAAAAAAGTGTTTTCATATGGTTTAAATTACTAGCTAGATAGCTGCTATAAATTAGGTCACCTTAAAATCTGTTGAATAATGTTGTCATAAGCCAAATTTTCTATAATTTTAAGCCTATTGATTGACCGATCATATATTAATCCTATGTTTAAAATATATTGGTAAACCCTATGTTTGATCCATAGTGGCTGAAGCTATCTATCCTACTATTTGTTGTTGTCACTACTGCTCCTATTTAGCTATTTTTTTTTAAAATTTTTAAACTCTAAATTATGTTTTAGCTAAACTATGAAGATAATAACAGGTGGGTGCGGTGTAGTGCCCCAGGGACCGGTGCATGGTCGATGCTAATCATCGGTAAGAAGACTTGGCCCCATTTAAGGTCTGTTGGCCTCAGACCACCACCCTGCGTGCTGTCCAAGTGGACCCAGGGAGGCCGGTTTACCTACCTTGCTCTGCCCTGAATGACTCTCGTTAACACCGCAAGGTTTCCCGAGTCACCCGGACAGAGCCTGTGGCTGAGGTCTGTCATCCGAGTGGAATCTAGCTAAAGGGCCCCTTGGCGTCTAGGAGGCCCGTCAGGGTCGCAGAGGGAGCACCTCTTCGTTAACACCGCAAGGTATCCGAGATGCTCAGAATGTTCCCCTCCTATCAAAACCCAGAGGTCCAGAGTGCACCCATGTAAAACACTACCTCCAGATGACTCTGGTCGGGTAGCAATCCAGCGGAGAGCGGCCCTACCTATTCCAACTCTAAACGGAGTTTTGGAATCCTTCAGGCAGCCATCAGGCTTCTACTGGGTTGGTTCCCCAAGGGGTGAGGCGTAAGCCCCTCCCCAGCTTGGATTTTGGTGGATTTGGATGGGTTATCCCATCTTTTGGTATGTTTTATCGAGGACGGTATTTTGTTTGTCCTCGGTGGAAAGTTATTAAATGGAAAGGGGAGATTGAGTTGTGCTGGAAAAAAAAAACGGGATGTCGATAGCTAGAACGGTTCCCGAGATATTAAGTTTAAAGTTGTCATTTTAAATGGACCAGAATCCTCTCTGTGCATATTTGACACAGACACGGTCCAAACTCATGAATATTCATGAGGGGGACCTTGTGTAATAAGGGTTTAAAAGGGTTAAAGGGTTAGGGGTTGGGTTTAAAGGGTTTTTTTTTGGGGGGTTTAAATTTAGGGTTAGGGTTAGGAATTGGGGTTTTAGGGTTAGGGTTAGGAAGGGGAAGGGGACGGGAACACCCGGGCCCTGGTCCCAGAAAAGGGGAAATTTTTGGGTGAGGGGAGTGACCCCAGGGGTTCTTTACCATGTTCCTTTTACTGAACAAATACCAAAAAGGTTAAATTTTGGTTTTAAGTTTAATTTTTTCATTTACCCCTTTTAATTTTTACTTACCCTGTCTTAAATTGGGTTTTAAGTGTTTTAGGGGTTTGGCATTTGCCCCTTTAAACCAAAAAGGGAAAATCAAAAATTAAATTGGGGGTTTTAGGAAAGGGGGGAAAAAATTGTTCCTTTGGGGGATGTTACCCTTAAAGGGGGGAAAGTGGTTTTAAAAATTATTTTTTGGGGTTAAAGGGGGGTTAATTTTTTTAGGGTTTGTTTAATTTGGGGAATTTTGGGGGGTTTTGGGAATATTTGGTTTTTAAAAGGGTTTTTAGGGTTGATTTAAATTTTTTTGGGGGGATATTATTTGGGACCCCGGGGTTTGGGGGTTTTTGGGGTTAATTTGGGTTTAAATTGGGGTTTTTAGGGTTTGGGGTTGGTTGGGTTTAAAAGGGGTTTTTTGGGGTTGGGGGGCTTTTAGGGGGTTTTGGGTATGGCAAAATTAAATATTTTTTAAGCATTTAAATTTTTTAAAACTTTTGGGTTGCTTTTTTTCCCCCCTTCCTTGGGGTGTCCTCCCGCCCCATTTTTTGGGAGCTTTACCCCCCTTTTTTATAATTTTTTTGGGGAAAAATTTTCCTTTTACTTTTTTTCAATTGGGATTTTTTTTTTAGGAAAATTTTAAAAAAGTTTTTTTTTTTTAAAGGGGGCAGGTGGAAGTTATTTTTTTTTTCCCAAAAATTTTTAAGGGGTTTTTTAAATTTTACTTTTTTATTTTTTCCCTTTATTTTTTTTCCTTTTTCTGGGTTGTTTTTGGTTTTGGTTTTGGGGAAGAGGGGAGAAATTTTGGGGGGAAAAGGGGCCCCCAAAAGGACCCGGGTGGAGGGGGGGAGGTTTGGGGGGGGGGGAAATTAGGGTTTGGGGAATTTTTTTTTAAGGGTTTTTTTAATTTTTTTAAATTGGGGTTTTTTAATTTAAAAGGGTTGGGGAAGGGGGGGGGGGGTAGGGAAAACCCCCCAGGCCTTCCCCCGGGGCCCAAAAGGGAGGGGGGCGGGGGGGGAGGGGAAGGGGGGAATGGCAAAGGGGTTTTCCTTCTTAAAATCAAATACTCCTTTCCAAGGCCTTTTGGTTTTAATTCCAATCCCCCCCCCCAAAAAAACACCCCGGAAACTCTGGTTTTAAAAGGGGCAAGGGGGGCGGGGGCCCCTTTTAAAAAACCCAATCAAAAACCGTTTGAAAAATGAAAAAGCCATGGGGGAGGGGGCCCAAACCCTTTTTTTGGCCAGTTTTTTTTAAAAAAATTTTTCCTTTCAAAATTAAGGGTTTTTTTTTTTTGGTTTTTTTTAAATTTAATTTTTTTATTTTTTTTATTTTTTTTCGAGTTTTTGGCCCTATTGCAAAATTTTTGGACCCCCCCCATCATCGTGGCCCCCCAGACCGGGGGTGGGCCCTTTCCCCTTTTAAAACCCCCCTTAAAACCCAGGAGGTTTATTTGGTTTTGTCCCCGGGCCTTCAAAAAGTTTCCCCCTTTGGGGTTTGCCTGCTTTTAAAAATTGGTCCCCCCTTAAAATTTTTTTTTCCAAAGGGGTTTTTTATTTTTAAAACCTTTTGTTGCCTTTTTTAATCCTTGTTTAAATTTTTTTGGGAAATCCTTGTTTAAACCCTAGGGCAAAGTTCACCCACTTTTTTTTTCATAGCCCTTTTTTTTTAACAAATTTTAAAATTTTTTTTCTAAATTTTAAAAAAGGGGGGGCGGTGAGTTTTTCCTTTTTCCCACAACAGGAAAAAAAATTTTTTTTTAATTGTTTAACCCCCATTGGGTTTTTCCTTTTTCCCAGGGGGGGTTTTAACCGTTGGAAACTTTTTAAAACCCAAGGCCCGGGTCACCCGGAAGGTTTGTGGTGGGGTTTATTGGGTTTGGAATTGGGGTTAAATTTGGGTTGGGTTGGGGGAGGGGGAAGGGGCGGGGAAAACACCCCCCGTTCCCGCAAAACCGAGACCAGTTTTTCCCCCCCTCCGGGGCCAAGTGGTTCATCCCCCAGTGCCTTTTTCCCTGAATCCCACAACCCCTCCAACCCCCTTTAAAAATTTTGGCCCCTTTCGGGCCCAATTCATTTTTCCCCAAATTTTTTACAAACCCCTTTCCCACTTGGTTTTGGGGGTTTGGGGGGACCCCCCTTTTTTTAAAAAAAGATCAAAAATATTGTTTGGGGGAAATTTTGATAAAAATTGGTTTCCATGGGGGATGTCATCCCTTAAACCAATTTAAACTTTTGTTTCAAAAAAAATTTTTCCTTTCGGAATTTTTACCAGCCCCCAAATTTTTTATAGGGGTCCTTGTTTAATTTGCAAGCCATTCGGAAATTTGGGTTTTTTTGGGGTTCTTCAGGGCTACTTGCTTTTTTTGGCAAAGATTTATATTTGGGCCCCCCCAAAAGTGGGGCATTCCTTGTAACCTCAGGTAAATTACCAAAAAGGTTTTAATTGGGTTTTGGGGTTGGGTTTGAAGCTTTCCCTTCGGGGTTCCCTTTTTTAAAGCTTGGCTAAATGGCAAAAATTAAATTTTTTTAGAGGGGGGGGTTATTTTAAAACTTGTTGGTTGCTTTTTTCTTTCCTTGGGGAAATTGTTATTTTAATTTTTGGGAGCATGACTTGCTGGATGAATTGGGGCAAATTTCAAAATTTTTTTTAGGGGGTTTTTTTTTTGGGCTTTTTAAATTTGGTTTTTTTTCCATTTTAAAAGGGGGGGAAAGGTAAAATTTATTTTTTTTTAAAGGGTTTGGGGTTATTTTAATTTTATTTTTTATTATGTTTGGTTTTTGGGGTTTTTGGGGTTGGGGTTTGGGTTGGAAAGGGAGTGGGGGAGAAATTGGGGTTGGGAAAAGGGGAAGGGAGGGTTTGGCATTGGGTTGGGTTAGGTTTGTGTTGTGGGGGGGGAAATTAGGGTTGGGGTTGGGGTTAGGGTTAGGAATTAGGGTTAGGGTTAGGGTTGGGGAAGGGGAAGGGGAAGGGAACCCCCCAGGCCGTGGTCCCAGCAAAAGCCGAGACCGACGTTGTGCACGGGCACGCCTCGAGCCCCAGTGGTCATCCCACCATGTGTCCTTCTTCACTGAATCACCACATACTCACTCCAATTGCCTTAAATTGTCCCTTTCAGTCTCCAATCATTTACCCCATAATGTTTACTTACCCCTGTCTACTCTGGTTATTAAGTGCTTATGGTGGCACTGCCCTTTAACCATAAAGCCACTCAATAATCATCATGTTTGATGAAATGATAAATGTTCCATGGTGGATGTCTATCCCTTAACCATGGAACAGTGTTTCAAAAAATTATTCCTTTCGGGAAATTTACCAGCTCAATTTTTTATAGACGTCTTGATTTAATTTGCAAGTCAGTGTGCGCAATATTTCGGCTTTTCTGAGCCTTCTTCAGGCGCTGACTTGCTATTTTTTGGCACCCCCAGCCCTTTACTACTCTTGTGGCACCCCCAGACAGTAG
This sequence comes from Hemibagrus guttatus, assembly GCA_033459395.1. NCBI lineage: Eukaryota > Metazoa > Chordata > Actinopteri > Siluriformes > Bagridae > Hemibagrus > Hemibagrus guttatus. The sequence goes on along the minus strand of JAUCMX010000422.1, from coordinate 591 downwards.
TGGGCATTCTCTCTGTAACCTCTATGTAAACTTACCATGGGGGTTTACTGGTCTGTGGCTGGCTTCTAGAAGCTCTCTCCCTTCTGGGTTGCCTGCTTTTATAAGCTTGGCTCCACCCCTGGCTAAATATTATTTTTTCCAGAGCAGGTAAGTATTTTAAACTTGTTTTGCTTTTTTCATCCTCTAGATGTCCTCCACGCTCCATTTTTGGGAGCATGACTCTGCTGGATGAATCTAGGGCAAAGTTCATCACTTTTTTTCATGGAGACTTTTTTTTAGGCATTTTAATTTTTTTTTCTCCATTTTAAAGGGGCAGGTGAGTATTTCCTTTTTTCCACAACAGGTAAGTATTTTAATTTTACTTGTTTATATCCACTGATTGTGGCTTTTCCTGTTTTCTAGGTGCTGGTGGTTGAAGCAGTGGGAGAACATTGGTGAAAAGCCCACCAGGACCCGGGTGGCACTGGCTGGTTAGGTTTGTGTTGTGGGGTGGAAATTAGGGTTAGGGTTAGGAATTAGGGTTAGGAATTAGGGTTAGGGTTAGGGTTGAGGAAGGGGAAGGGGACAGGGAACACCCCAGGCCGTGGTCCC
>JAUCMX010000421.1:0-13847 GCA_033459395.1 Hemibagrus guttatus | reverse complement strand
GACTGAATTTAAGATACAAATCGCGAAAATTGTAGGTCAGCTTGGCGGGGCTCGGAAAAACACGTCTCGTCTCGACCAATCCAACTCTAGAGTTATTCCTCCAACTCTAGAGTGTGTGGATGTGGAAAAGTTATTTCTCTGGTTTTCAGCAGGTGTCGTCTGTTTCTCCTGAAGGTGTTTCCGTCAGGCGTTTGAATCACATAAGATCTGGGTTATTCATGATTCTTCAAGACAATTGCTGGTTGCCAGTTGTTTCTAACTTTCACTCTCACTTTCTCTCCGTCCGATATAGGCGGGAACTGTTTTGCGCCACAATCAAAGTAACGTTTTTGCTTCAGCTGCCTGCTTTTGATGCTCTTATGCACATGTCTGTACAACTGTGGTCTCAACAGCTGTGCTGATGTAGGCAGTTTTGTTTTCAGTCTTCGACCCATCAGTAGCTGTGCAGGAGATAGTTTCACACCATCTATAGGTGCATTTCTGTACTCCAACAGAGCAGTATAAGGATCTCATTGGCTCTCCTGTGCCTTCTTTAACAGGTTCTTCACTGTCTGGACTGTTCGCTCACTTTGTCCATTGGACTGTGTAAATCCAGGACTGGAGGTGGTATTCACAAACTCCCAGTTTTCTGAAAATGCTCCAAATTCTGCACTTGAGAATTGTGGATCATTGTCCGACACCACTTCATCCGGGATCCCATGTCTTGCGAAGATGGATTTGAGAGCTGTCACAACATGTCTGCTTGTTGTCTGGGTGAACTTAGCAATCTCCGGAAACTTAGAAAAGTAGTCCACACACAGTAGATATTCACCTCTGTCAAAGTGGAACAAGTCTACTCCTACTTTCGCCCAAGCTCTGTCTGGTATGTCATGGCATATGAGTGGCTCTTTGGTGTGACTCCGTCTGAAAGTATTACAGATGGCACACTTCAAGACGACATGCTCAATTTGCTTTGCCATGCTGGGCCAGAACATGACATCTTTACATTTAACAATACCTAGATGAGATTCATGAATTCTTGCTAGCATGTCTGCTCTCAAACAATTCGCCAATTCTTGAAGAGTAGCCCATCAGAACAGGTAAGTTCTTCTCTGAAAGTCCAGTACTTTCTTATATCTGCTGGAACTTGTCGTATGTCTGCAGGCCATCCTGACTGCACTACTTCCATGACCATGTGCAACTCTATCTTCTGCCGTTGCAGTTTTGAATGTATTCAGCTTCTCTTTTGAAATTGGCAGACAAACTGACAAAGCATGAACTTGCAACTCATCTTCCAGGAGTGGCTCGGATTGTTCTTTTAGGTAGGCCCAGCTCAGCGTGCCTGCTATGTACAACTCTTTGCCAGACTTGTAGCTGACACATAAATCATAGAGCTGCAATCTCATCAGCATTCTCTGGAGTCTTGGAGGAGCTTTTTGGAGAGATTTTTTGAATATTGTCTCCAGGGGCTTATGGTCCGTCTCCACGTGTACTGTCTTACCATAGACATACTGATGGAACTTCTCACAGCCATAGACAATTGCCAAGAGCTCTTTTTCTATTTGGGCATATCTTTTCTCACACTCAGTAATCTGTATCGCTCTGACTTTCTTTGTCTGGCTTCAACCCATCTGCGGTTAGAATGTGTCCAACATAGCTGACTTTGGTCATCCTGATCTTGCATTTACCTTTGTTCAACTTTAAATGAATGCTTCTAATTCTATCTAGCAGTTGTCGTAGTCTCTTGTCATGTTGTTCCATGTCTTCTCCCCACACCAGAATGTCATCCACTATGTTCACGACTCCATCTAAGCCTTCAAGTCTTTGTGCAATGCACTTTTGAAACACCTCTGGAGCTGATACTATACCAAATGGAAGTCTCAAAAACCGGTATCTCCCAAAGGGAGTGTTGAAAGTACATAGTTTAGATCTCTCTTCATCCAGCTGTACTTGCCAAAACCCATGATTGGCATCAAGCACTGAGAATACTTTGGCATTTGGCATCTCAGCTACTATTTCTTTGACTGTACGCAATGGGTAGTGTTCCCTCTTAACGGCTTTGTTAAGATCTTGTGGATCAATACAGATCCTGAGTTTCTTTGGCTTCACTACTGTTACCATACTATTAACCCAATCTGTGGGGTCGGTTTGTTTTACGATAACTCCAAGATCTTCCATTCGTTTCAGTTCCATTTTTACCCTGTCCTTTAGTGCTATGGGTACTTTCCGTGGTGCGTGAATGACTGGAATGACATCTGGGTTGAGCTGTATATGGTGCAATCCTGGTACACATCCTAAACCAGTAAATCTTTGTATTCACTCAGAATATCAGTTTGGTCTTTGTTCTCTACCTTGTAAACTCTTAATTAGTCCAAGTTTTGAGCATGTCTCTCTTCCTAGGATTGCTGGTGAGTCCTCTTCTACAATTTGGAATTCTAGCTCAAACTCCTTGTCTTTGTAACCACATTTGAGCTTTGCCTTACCCTTTGGCTCCATCGTGTGGCCAGAATAGGTAATTAGCGAGCAATTTGACTTCTTTAGTGGTGCTGTCTTATTAGAGGTTTTCTCAAAATCTTTATAGGACAACACATTGCACTCTGATCCTGTGTCTAGCTTAAAGGTAACTATGCAGTTGTTTATTCTGAATTCTTGAGTCCACTTCTTGTTTAAACTTTCCCTAGTAGAGACTGTATTCATTTGTGCCAGCCATTTGCTAGGTGTTTGCTCATTTCGCTCAATTTCAATGGTACCTATAAACAATTCAGCATCTTCCTGTTGTTCTAGCTCATGGATTTTTTTCTCCAACTTTCTAGGTGTACCTTTTTGTTTTGGTGTTTTGCACATGCAGCTAAAATGGTTCTTCCGTGAGCACTCATTACAAATTTTGCCATATGCTGGACACTTCCTTGGCTCATGTACATAACCACATCTGGTGCATTCTCCCTTCTCTTTTCCTGTGTGTTTGATAGTCGCCTGTCTGACCGTTGACTTGGTTTTCGTGATTTTGTTCACAGCCACTTCTGCTTCTTCATGCAGCACTTTCATATGGCTTTGTGTAATTTCGTTGGCACGACAGATATCCACAGCCTTTGCTAGGTTCAAGTACGTTTCTCTGAGAAGTCTAGCTCTCACAGTATCATTGTTAACACCACAGACAATGCGATCCTTAATCAAGTCATCAGTTTTCACAGTCTTTTGCCTTGTTTTTCAAGTCAGTCACGTACGCATCAATGGTTTCATTCGGTCCCTGTGCTCTCGTGAAAAACATAAAAACATATGCCTCAGATACATAATGTTCTTTCTTGGCTCACAGTACTCTCTAAACCTTTCTTTGAGCACTTCAAAATCATCCACATCATCATTCTCAAAGACCATAGTATTAAATACCTTTATTGCATCATCTCCAGCCACGTGAAGAAATGTCACACACTTAACTTTGTCACTCTTCTCTGCAATGCCAGTTGCAATGAGATACAAGTCAAACTTTTGAATCCACGTTCGCCAATTTTCCACCAGATTTCCTTCAAAACACAAACTGTTAGGAGGCTTCAACTGCTCCATGGTTTTCTTCTGACACCATGTGATGTTTACTGGCTCTCACAGACCTGTAACTTCTTTAAAAGGCTCCTCTGTCCTCCACTCGTTACCTGTATTAATGGCACCTGTTTGAACTCGTTATCAGTGTGATGTTTACAGAACGTGTACTTTAATAATTCACAGAGACCCAGATTAACGTGACCATCTGTTTTTACTCCACCCTTGTTCAGCCTTACCACAGGTTATCCACAACACATCACTGGGCGGCGAGCGCCCTCAACGGGTAAGGAGTATTAACACAATTAACATACATTACAATCAGTATAAAAGACACCTGTCCACAACCTCAAACAGTCAGACTCCAAACTCCACTATGGCCAAGACCAAAGAGCTGTCAAAGGACACCAGAAACAAAATTGTAGACCTGCACCAGGCTGGGAAGACTGAATCTGCAATTGGTAAGCAGCTTGGTATGAAGAAATCAACTGTGGGAGCAATTATTAGAAAATGGAAGACATACAAGACCACTGATAATCTCCCTCGATCTGGGGCTCCATGCACTAGCTCACCCCGTGGGGTCAAAATGATCACAAGAACGGTGAGCAAAAATCCCAGAACCACACGGGGGGACCTAGTGAATGACCTGCAGAGAGCTGGGACCAAAATAACAAAGGCTACCATCAGTAACACACTACGCCGCCAGGGACTCAAATCCTGCAGTGCCAGACGTGTCCCCCTGCTTAAGCCAGTACATGTCCGGGCCCGTCTGAAGTTTGCTAAAGAGCATTTGGATGATCCAGAAGAGGATTGGGAGAATGTCATATGGTCAGATGAAACCAAAATAGAACTTTTTGGTAAAAACTCAACTTGTCGTGTTTGGAGGAGAAAGAATGCTGAGTTGCATCCAAAGAACACCATACCTACTGTGAAGCATGGGGGTGGAAACATCATGCTTTGGGGCTGTTTTTCTGCAAAGGGACCAGGACGACTGATCCGTGTAAAGGAAAGAATGAATGGGGCCATGTATCGTGAGATTTTGAGTAAAAATCTCCTTCCATCAGCAAGGGCATTGAAGATGAAACGTGGCTGGGTCTTTCAGCATGACAATGATCCCAAACACACCGCCCGGGCAAAGAAGGAGTGGCTTCATAAGAAGCATTTCAAGGTCCTGGAGTGGCCTAGCCAGTCTCCAGATCTCAACCCCATAGAAAATCTTCGGAGGGAGTTGAAAATCCGTGTTGCCCAGCGACAGCCCCAAAACATCACTGCTCTAGAGGAAATCTGCATGGGGCAATGGGCCAAACTACCAGCAACAGTGTGTAAAAACCTTGTGGCGACTTACAGAAAACGTTTGACCTCTGTCATTGCCAACAAAGGATATATAAAAAAGTATTGAGATGAACTTTTGTTATTGACCAAATACTTATTTTCCACCATAACTTGCAAATAAATTCTTTAAAAATCAGACAATGTGATTTTCTGGATTTTTTTTTCTCATTCTGTTTCTCATAGTTGAAGTGTACCTATGATGAAAATTACAGGCCTCTCTCATCTTTTTAAGTGGGAGAACTTGCACAATTGGTAGCTGACTAAATACATTTTTGCCCCACTGTATGTGAGAGTATGAGAAAAACATTTAATCAGCTGTTATTACAAAACAGCCATTAGTCAGCTACTAGTCCTCCAGGAGAAATGTGAAACCTCTTAAGACTCAGTAACTACCTATTTGTTAGTTTTTAACTAGTAGATGGTAGTAACTTAGTGTTAATGAAAAACTATTCATTCATTCTTTCTCACTCCTTGCATAGTAACCTATGAGTTAAGGTACAGTAGTGTAAAGTGTTAGCAATATTAAGGAGATTCTCCTCATTCTAAAATCTGGGAGGGACACGTGAGAGGATGTGAGTTTAAATCATTATTCCCCAGATTCACTACAAATTAATTTTTAAAAATGTAACACAAAATTCAGCTACTTACATGAATCACAAAGTGTCTTCTGGTATCCGTCTCTCTCCTTCTGTAACTGGTCTCTCTCTTTAGTCAGGGTGTTGTAACTGGACTGTAACTGGTCTTTCTCTATAGTCAGGTTGTTGTAACTGGTCTGGAGCTGGTTGTTTTCTGTATTCAGGATGTAGAATTTGATCCACAGCACTGTGATGGCAGCCAGCAGGAGAACACACAGCAGCAGCACCACACACACTGCAGTCACTGTGTAACACCTGCTGCATGCAGTGTCTCCTCCTACAGGTAAATGGACACAAAGACACATTTTAGCTCTAAGGCTAGCATTTACAGTGTTCCTGACACAGCTCATTTGCATTAAGTGCCACCCACAAAACCATGAAAGTGTACAGACAGTTAGGAACACATGACAGAAGACCAGAATTGGAAATTAATATAATAAAAGTGTAATGCTATTAATGGTATCAGCTGAGGCATATGATTACAGTTTATGGCTATGATATAAATTGTTTTTCACATTTTTAGTTTTCACAGATGTAGTTAAACTCAACAGTACAATCTGTATGTAAAAGTGCAGAAATTTGTGCAACATTTTATAATTTAAAGTTAATTGTCCATGGCTGTGCTCAAACACACAGGCAGATAGCAACATAACACAAGGTGTATCTCTAATTTTAAACAGAAAAGCAAGCAAGGCTCAAAAAGCTGAGTAAAGGGAAGTTATACATGTCCTTCTCTGTGTTCCTCTCACCATGTCTACATTCTCACAGATATCCACCATCATCTTCACTATAACCGATAAAAGCTACAGTTTTTTCCCCTCTATGTTTCTATACTTCTGTAAAGCTGCTTGTCCATTGTTAAAAGCGCTATACAAATAAATGGAATTGAATTGAATTAAAAGCTTAAATCACTGTTTCTCTACATTACGGAACATTTTTGGCCGTGCAAACTTAAACATTTTGTACCTGTGTGTTGTTCTTCTAGTCATCTCTCTGCGTCAGAATTCTCCTTCTCTGCGTCGGGGTCGTGACCTCTAACAGTGTCTGCAATTTCATAGATAACCGTCACCATGTCCTCTTCCTCAGAAGAACGTTGAAGCATCTTTAATCTATAAAATATTCACTAAAACATGAAACTGCTGCCTCTCTGTATGGACGTGACTGACAAGCTGCGCCTCTGTGTGAAGTGAATTAAATGTGCTGCTGTTAGTAAAGGAAGTGAGTCAAAGACCAAGGGGCTTCATTAACTTCCTGTGGTCAAACTGTGAAGATTTTTGAAGAACTGTGAGCTGCAGTTCATACACATCCTGTAGATGTTCTTGTTAGAGTCCAGCAGTTGTGAAAATATCAAAATAATCTTGTTGTTTATACATTAGACTGATTCATCATATTTTTGTTCCTCATAATGTCATTACACAAAGATATTAGACTTTTCACCTGTTTTAAGACTGATTTATAAATCTATTCCAGTTTGAATATTATCATATGACTTAGTTGATATGTTCCTGCAGTCTGGGATTATTTGTTGATTTTTCAGAAGCTTTTATGCAGGAGACTGAGTGAAACAGGGTCCATTTATCTAAGATCAGGGTTAACCTCTGCTCTATTTAACAAAACAAAAAAAGTTCACACTGACAACTGCACACAGTACAGAGAAGCTTGTGGTTTCTCACTAACATGACAACATGAGTGTTTTTTTTCCTATTTAATTAGAGAGTGAAAAAAGAGAGGCTGTAGAGTAAATGACTGTCTATACACTACATGATTATGTAGACACGTGACCATCATGCTCAGTGGTGGGCAAAGTACACATCTCCTGTACTTAAGTAAAAAAGTATTACATTTATCCTAGCTCTAATGTTGTCATTTTTTGTAATGAACTATTCTTTTTATGTGAGAAGAATCTGTCACTCTACTCATACATGCCTGTTAATACAAGGTCTGAGAAATGATCATGATACAGATGTTAGTTAACATTATTCTAAATCTAGGAGCACAAGGGGAACATGGGGCTGTAAAATAGCAGGACATGAGATCATTTAATGTCAATTAATGTCTTTGTATGCCGTAACATTACAATTTCCCTTGAGTTTTCCTGTCCCTCAAAGGAATGAAAAAAGCTTCTCTCTCTCTCTCTCTCTCTCTCTCTCTCTCTCTTTTTGTCTCTGTCTCTGTCTCTGTCTCTGTCTCTCTCTCTCTCTCTCGTCTCTCTCTCTCTCTCTCTGTCTCTGTCTCTCTCTCTCTGTCTCTGTCTCTCTCTCTCTGTCTCTTTCTCTCTCTCTCTCTCTCTTTCTCTATCTATCTTTCTGTCTCTGTCTCTCTTTCTCTCTCTCTCCTTCTCTCTCTCTGCGCATGCGTGAGTGAGCGAGCATGTGAGCGTGGACGGAGCGTGCGAGTGAAAACTCTATTTTCTATCTTTTGCTATATTTTTGTGTTGTATGGTATGTAAAGTGCGTGAGTAGTGTGGTTTTTCTGTGTGTGTGTGTGTGTGTGTGTGAGAGAGAGAGAGAGAGAGCTTGCTAGACGTGTTATCCTCTCTAATGTACCCCCCTTTATTGATGATGAAGACCTCTGTACATTATTGTCCAGGTTCAGAAAAGTAGTGTCTCCTGTTAAAATGATACCAACAGGCTGTAAAGACCCAGAACTCAGGCATATCTACTCCTATAGGCGACAGGCCTTTATGATTCTCAACAAGAGAGATGAAGATCTCAATGTAATATTTAAAACAAAGTTCGATGGAGAGGAGCAAACTATTTATGCAACCTCTGGGAGTCTGAAGTGTTTCGGGTGTGGTCAGGAGGGACACCTAGTTAGGAACTGCCCAGAAGAACAGGCACCAGGTGAACAGGAGACAGGAACAGTGGCAGAGAACAATCAGGAAAGGGAACAGGGTGAAAATAAACAGGACAGTGGAGAGGATAACACACAAACAGAGGATCAGGAAGAGAACAAACAGCAAGAAACAACCACAGAATGTCAAGGAGGGAGGAAAAACACTGAGACAGAAAGTCATATGGAGTCCGAAAACAATCAATCACAAGGTAACGTGAATAAAGACGCTGAAAATAGAAGAGTGTGAAGGAACGGACATGACCATAGACAATAGTGGCTTCACCCCGGTGAGGTCAAAGAGAAAGCTGAAAGTAAGACGCGGCGGATCACAATCCAGAAAAAAAGGTCTAGTTGAAACAGAAAAGGAGAAGCAGATCACAACTGGTAAAGACACTGAGACAGAACCGAGCAGCGACCCAGAGATAAATGCAGACACCGACAGTGATGAGGACCAAGAGACCGTTAATGAAAGAACAGGAACATACAAGGACAGGATATTAAACTTTTTCTTCAAAAAACAAAGAACATGAAAGGAGTCAAAGTAGAGCAATACTTCCCAAATAAACTACACTTTGTAGAAACCGCAACCACCATTCATTGTCTACCGCTTATCCGATCTACACTCGGGTCACGGGGAGCCTGTGCCTATCTCAGGCGTCATTGGGCATCAAGGCAGGATACACCCTGGACGGAGTGCCAACTCATCACAGGGTACACACACACTCGCAATCACACACTACGGACAATTTAGAGATGCCAATCAATCTACAATGCATGTCTTTGGACTGGGGGAGGAAACCCCCGAGGCACAGGGAGAACATGCAAACTCCACACACACGGCGGAGGCAGGAATCGAACCCCCAACCCTGGAGGTGTGCTGCAAATGTGCTAACCACTAAGCCACCGTGCCCCCCGCAACCACCATAATAAAGAAAAAAACAAGAAATTTACAGATCAGGAAATATACAGGCTAAAAAAGTTTGTGACGAGAACAAGGCAAGATCTGGTACAGGAAGATGAGGAGAGTATATAAACTACAGACTGTGAAATGATGACGGTTATGTTCCTCTCTTTACTTTTATTTTTAATCATGACTGATTTCAGTATTGCTTCCTTAAATATATGGGGAGGAAGGAATGCAAGAAAACAAGCAGAACTCTATGATCTAATAAAAAAAAAAAATTTTTTTAAAAAAGATATAATGTTCATGCAGGAGAGTCACAGTGAGAAAGATTATGAGTGTAGATGGAGGTTAGAATGGGAAGGGGAAGCAGTGTTGAGTTCGGAGAGCTCAGTGAGCACAGGAGTCGGTGTTCTGTTCGCAAAACTTTTTTTACCCGAGTTCTACACCAAACAGGAAGTGATCGCTGGCAGACTACTCTTAATTAATGCAAAATATGAGCTTTTTAAGCTGACACTAATCAATGTATATGCTCCAACCAGAGGTCCTGAAAGAGTTTTATTCTTAAACAAACTGAGTGGACTTTTAACCAGCTGTGATCCAGATGATTATTTGTTTATTGGAGGAGATTTTAACTGTACACAAAACGACTCAGTAGACAGGAACCACATAGAACCTCATGCAGCATCTAAGAGTACATTAACACACCTCATAAAAACTCATGTTCTGGTAGACGTATGGAGAAGACTACATGGCACTGAAAGACAATACACGTGGGCACATTTTAGAGATGATTTTATTTCGTTAGCTAGATTAGACAGATTTTACTGTTTTAAACATAATTGTAATGTTTTTAAAGCTAGCGAAATAACGCCTGTCAGTTTCTCAGACCATTCTTTAGTCAGATGCAGAGTTTTTATTGCAAATCTTAGACACAGAAGCGCGTACTGGCGTTTTAATGTTTTGTTACTGGATGATGCTGATTTTACTGAGGATTTTAGATTCTTTTGGACCTCTTTTAAAAATGAAAAGGTTTTATTCTCCTCCTGCAGACAATGGTGGGACCATGGCAAGGTTTTAATTCAACAGCTCTGTCGCAAGTACACTGTCAACATCACAAGGGACATCACCAAGTCATTAGAGGACCTGGAGATAGGAATAGTGGAACTTCAGGCTTTAGCTGAGTCCACAGGAGATAGAAGGCATGTTGAGGACCTCAAAGTGAAAAAGGCGTTGATGGCGGATCTATTGGGTACAAAAGCACAAGGCGCTCTCATCCAGTCCAGATTTAAAGGAGCTAACGAAATGGATGCTCCATCAAAGTACTTTTTTGGACTGGAAAAAAAGAATGGTCAGAGCAGACTCATACACACATTACACACCGGAAATGGACAATACACAACACACACTAACGAGATCCGATGGTACGCCATGTACTTTTACAAGGACCTGTACAGGAGCGAACACAGGGACAGCAAGGAGCTGCTAGACACCTTCGACCAGGGACTTCCAAAGGTTTCCTCGGAGGACAACGCAGCACTAGAAGGTCCGCTGGTTCTGCAGGAGCTGCAGGCCGCAGTGAACACCATGTCAGGAGGAAAAGCACCTGGAATCGACGGCCTGCCAGTGGAATTCTATAAGTTCTTCTGGGAAGAGCTGGGAGAAGATCTGCTGGAGGTGCTTGAGGAAAGCTGCAGAGAGAGGTGTCTACCCCTGAGGAGCCGGAGAGCGGTGATTACACTTCTCCCCAAGAAAGAAGACCTCCAGGACATGAGGAACTGGCATCCAGTGTCACTGCTGTGTACGGACTATAAAATCATGTCAAAACTCTGTATTTCAATCAGACCAAACATATTGTGTGCCCAATAGGTCCATCATCGACAATGTCTCCTTGATTCGGGACATTTTGGATGTCTCCAGGTCATTGGCAGCTGATCTTGGTCTGATTTCACTGGACCAAGAAAAAGCTTTTGACAGGGTTGAGCATCAATACCTCTGGAAAACTCTGGAGGTGTTTGGTCTCAGCCCCAGTCTTATAGCAATGATGAAGGTGTTGTACCAGGATGTAGAAAGTGTACTCAAGATCAACGGAGGGTTAAGTGCTCCTTTTAAAGTACAGCGGGGAATAAGACAAGGTTGCTCGTTATCAGGTATGTTATACACTTTATCAATCGAACCCTTTTTACACAGATTATGAGCTTCCTTGAGTGGTTTTATTGTACCTGGTTTTAATGTTCAACATGTTTTATCTGCTTATGCTGATGATGTTATGATTTTAAAAAAAAAATCAAACTGACAACAAGATTTTAGAAAAAGTGCTTTCTGATTTTGGTTCAGTGTCTTCCTCCAAATGCAACTGGAAAAAAAGCGAAGCCATAGCATTAGGAAACTGTTCACATGGTTTGCCGCAGCTACCAGGTGGGCTACAGTGGAAAAGAGGAGAATTTAAATACCTGGGTATTTACCTAAATGAAGAAAAATTGGAGTCAAGGAAAAAATAGAAGGCAAACTAAAAAAAATGGGAATGGCTTAAACCAAATACGTCCCTCAAGGGGAGGGTACTAGTACCTCCTACTGGGCTAATTGAGAAGGTGCAATTCTTGCTTGTTAATTTTGTGTGGGATAAACTGCACTGGGTTCCACAGACTGTGTTATTTCTCCCCAAAGAAGAAGGAGGTCAAGGACTGGTAGATGTTAAAAGCAGGACCACAACCTTCCCTTTCCAGACTGTATAAAAATACCTGATTAGTTCTGAATGCCTGGTTTGGGGAGATGTTGCATGTTTTATTTTAAGGAACGTTAATGACTTTGGTTTCGATCGCACCTTATTTTTAATGGACCCAACTGTTTTAAATGTTTCTAACATGTCTAATTTTTATAAAAGTGTTTTTAAAGCATGGACTCTCAAACGTTCAAACGTGGAAACCTCAAACGTGGCCCTGCTGTCTCTCTGTACTGGCTCCTAGAAGAGCCTCTGGTGGGAGGAGGATGTGTGGACATTAAGGACAGTTCTCCAGGTCTTACACACATCACACAATCAAAAAAGTTCACAACACTCAAGAGGCTAGTGGACACTGCAGGACCAGAGTTCAAGGACACAAGAGCGGTGGCAGAGGAACTCAGCCTGAGGTCACTACGGTATACCGAGGACATCATACAAAGATGGACCAACAAACTGTCAGAGGACGAGCTGAATATGATAAAGGAATACCACGATGGAACAGACACACCGGACAGACGCGACCCCTTTCCTGAACTAGAGCTTTTACCCGACCTAAATGGACATGAGGGCATGTATCTTGATGCTGAATAAGGACATGATTTACCAATTTATGAAGCAAGAGGAAAAGACATTTACAAATGTTGTGTAAAAGTGACAAATAAAAGGAAACTTGACAGGCGGGTGGACATGGTGTGGAGACAGGAACTTGGGGTTTTAGATGACATTAAGCCTGTATGGAGAGTGTTTTATAAAATGCCACTCAGGAAAAGAGCGGGTGACCTGCAGTGGACAATTTTACATGGTGCAGTGGGGGTCAATGTCTTAATCTCTAAACTGAATCCAGATGTTTTACAGACATGTCCCTTCTGTAACGAAACAGAAACTGTGTTTCATTGTTATTCAGGATGTAAAAGACTCAACCCTCTGTTTGAGATGCTGAAAACTATTTTTAATCTGTTTGGTGAGAAATGGACTCGTGTACGGTTTATTTTCGGTGCTGTTTACCAACGAGCAAAAAAACAAAAATGGGAGCTGATCAATTTTATTGTAGGAGAAGCGATAATGTCCATCTACATAACTCGTAAAAACCAGGTGGAGAGGAGACGAGTGGTCAGTCCCATTTCTGTGTTCAAAGTCTTAGTGAAAGCTCGAGTTAAAGTGGATTTTAATTTTTTTAAATCAATGAATGACAAACACTTTTACAGTGAAATGATGCTGTGAGAATATTATCTGTTTTATTGATGAAGGTGAACTCGTTTTTAATACACTTTTACACTGAGACATTTCAAAGTTTATGTACAAAACTGTTGTAAAATTTTGAATCTCCCTAATTTGTTGAAATGGGTATTAATATTATTTATATATTTATTATTCACCTATTTATTTATTTATTTATCTGCTGAGGCATTTCCACTTTATTGTATAATGTGACTGCTGTAAATAAAGGAGTGTAAAAGTCAAGTCTCTCTCTCTCTCTCTCTCTCTCTCTCTCTCTCTCTCTCTCTGTCTCTCTCTGTAACTCTCTCTCTGTAACTCTTCTGTAACTGGTCTTTCTCTTTAGTCAGGTTGTTGTAACTGGACTGTAACTGGTCTTTCTCTATAGTCAGGTTGTTGTAACTGGTCTGGAGCTGGTTGTTTTCTGTATTCAGGATGTAGAATTTGATCCACAGCACTGTGATGGCAGCCAGCAGGAGAACACACAGCAGCAGCACACACACTGCAGTCAGTCTGCAACACCTGCTACATGTAGTGTCTCCTCCTACAGGTAAATGGACACAAAGACACATGTTTGCCATCATTTATAGTTTAATCTAAACAGCCTCATCATTATTAAAGTCTTTTAACAGTGAGCTAGAAAACATCTCAATAACTCTATTCAGCCATCACTGTGAAACTCCTCCCTTTTCAC
>JAUCMX010000420.1:12500-13900 GCA_033459395.1 Hemibagrus guttatus | reverse complement strand
ATTACATTATAGAATGGATATATATTTGCGTGTGTGTGTGTGTGTATGTGTGTGTGTGTGTGTGTTTTGTGTGTGTATCCATGTTATAATATGCTTTATATAAAACCATGTAAAAGCATGCTGGAAAGACCACAGCAATTAAAAATGATAAAATTCTTCTGTGTATTATTCTATAATGTTAATAAAACATACATTATTGCGCAATAGCTGATTTATACTCTTCTACAATACTATAACAGTAGGATATTTTCATAATTGTTCATTCATATCATTTAATAAGAATATCACAGGATACAATTATTATTACATCTTGTCATTATTTTATTGTATATAATCCTATCATTCAGCACAACAGATATTATAAATAATACGCAACAGATATTATAAATAATACACAACAGATATTAGAGCCTACAGAACTATACACACTTCTACTAATCTGTCCAGTTTCTGGTCACTCTGGTGGTTCCTTTCAGTCAAGCGTACACCTTTTCTACCTTTATCTGCTATCTATATTTTGACCCCAACTATGGACACGATTCCAAGTAAAAGATATACATTAAAGGCTGCATATGATAAGAGCGTTGTCACGGCAACATGGAGAGAAGAATTCTGAAGAACAATCCTGGAACCCTCTCTGCAGCATACTTCAGAAGAGCACAAGAAAGTTTCCAAAAGACAGGATGCTTAGGACAAAAGCTTAAAGAAGCCCCCCACACACACACACACACACACACACACACACCTAAAGGATTCTACAGAGAACCTTCAAAGGTTCCTTTATAAAGAGGAATAATAAATCTATAATACACAGAACATAGATTATAACAATCTACACTTTATTACAATGTAGTTCATAGTATCAAGACATTATTAAACAGTTATAAACAGATAATACACTATATATACACACTCAATACAATATATAATAAAAATACAATGTCTATAACAAAGTGGTTCCTTAAAGGGTTCTTTCTTCAAGTCGAACCTTTTTTTCTCTCTGAAAGAGAACCTGTTGTACTGGGGACTGTGTAGAACATTTCCAGGTTCCTGCAGAAGAAGAGCAGCCTGTATGAGAAGATCATTCTGTATAATTCTTACACAACATAAGCTCTTTTCGAGAGAATAGTTTATTATCTAAAAAGAGATAAAACATTTATAATACAGGAATAATATCTATAATAAAGATTTATAAAAATGTAATTCTGTACAAGCCAAAACCTTACGTTTATTATTTGTATTCCTTCTTCTTCTTCTTCTTCTTATTATTATTATTATTATTATTATTATTATTATTATTATTATTATTATCTTATAAAGAAAAAAACAAAAACACAAATATTCATCTTTTTTAAAAAAAAAACATTTATAATTGTTTTCATTTTGTGTATAAAATATAT
>JAUCMX010000420.1:5000-7500 GCA_033459395.1 Hemibagrus guttatus | reverse complement strand
CTCTCCCCCCTCTCTCTCTCTCTCTCTCTGTCTCTCTCCCTCTCTCTCCTCCCCCCCCCCCCCTCCCTCTCTCTCCCTCCCCCCCTCTCTCTTTCTCTCTCTCTCTCTCTTTCTCTCTCTCTCTCTTTCTGCCTCCCTCTGTCTCTCCCTCTTTTTTTGTTGTGAGATGATGATTATATTCCTCTCTCAGCACATCCCCCCCAGTGCTTTATTCCTCTTGTACCACAGCAGTTTTCCTACACTATGATTTTTCATATATTTTTGAAAGACACTTAACACTTTTTATCTGTACATTTGTATAGTTACATTTAATATTTGTGAAACGAGTTACTTCCTGTTGTTACTTCCTGTTCTAACATCTCACTCTGGAGAAACCAACCTTCTCTCTCTCTCTCTCTCTCTCTCTCTCTCTCTCTCTCTCTCTCTCTCACCCCCCTTTACTTCTTTTTTTCGTCCCAGAGTGGACGATGAAGCGGCTCATTATTCTATTTAAGAGCTGTAATTTTTTTAGTGCACTCCCCCGCCTCTACATTATTTGCTCGTTTAGTTAAACGATGTTTCAAATTGGATCATAATTAAGCCTAATGAGTCCGACTTGCCCCAAATCATCTTAATCCAACATGGCAGCCCCTGTGCTTTAAAAAAGGGTAATTACCCAGAATGCTCAGCGTCATAATACAGAGTGAAGGAAGAGCAAAATCTTTGGTGGATGATGCAATTAGCTTAAGACATAAAAAAATGTCAAAATATATATATATATAATATACAAACAGAAAACAAGGACAAAAGCAGAGGAATAAAAGAAATAAAATAAAAACAAAATACTTTAAACTTTCTAAAAAAAAATAAGAATATTTATTTTTTTAAAATGAGCAAAAAAGTTCTCATTTAAAGAAGAAAAAACTAATATAAATAAATAAAACAAAAATAAATAAAAATCCTAGACCACCAGGTAAAGATGGGCGTGGCCAGTGTGCTGTGGTCAGTTGAAAGGACTGAGGACTTTGTGCACTTTTCTGACCACAAGCTTCAGGATCCTGAAGAGAATCATGTCATCTGATGCTCACCACACTTCCAGAGACAGAAACCCCAAAATTTTCTTCACTGCAAACTGATTCAGTGTAGAAAGAACATAGAACCCTGGAGATATGGTGCACATTGAACATAGAACTGTTTAAATAGAGTGATGAGAACATAGAACCCTGGAGATATGGTGCACATTGAACATAGAACTGTTTAAATAGAGTGATGAGAACATAGAACCCTGGCGATATAGCGTGCAATGAAAATAAAAAACCCTATAAATATAGTGCATGGAGAACCTAGAACCATGTAAATATACTGTCTAGAGAACCTAGAACCATGGAGATATAGCACATAGAGAATACAAAACCTTGGACCCTGTAAATATACTGCACAGAGAATCTAGAACCCTATAAACATACTGTATGGAGAACATAGAACGTTGTGAATAAAATCTATAGTGAATATATAACTTTAAAAACTATAGAAAGCTGGTGATGCTCAGAGAACATAGAACCCTGTAAATATACTGCGTAGAGAATAGAGAACCCTGGATATATAATGCACAGGGTACAGAGAACGCTGTAAATACAGAACACAGAGGACACAGAACTCTATAGATATAGTGCACAGACAATACAGAACCGTAGACCTTGTCGATCTACTGTATGAAGAACATAGAACCCTGTAAATATACTGCATAGAGAATAGAGAACCCTGGAGATATAATGTACCGAGAACATACAATTTTATAGATATAGAACGTAGATAATACGGAATCCTGGAAATATAGTGCACATAAAATCTAGAACCCTGTAAATATACTGTATGGAAAGCCTAGAACCCTGTGAATATAGTGAATAGAGAATGTAGAACCCAGGACATGTAGTGCATAAAGAACATAGAACCCTGCAAATATACTGCGTAGAGAATGTAGAACCCTGGAGATATGATGCACAGAGAACATTATGTGAGAAGCTTGTAAACATTGCGCACATATAATAAAAACCCTCGAGATGTTAGACATAGAGAACATGCAACCCTGGAAATGTAGTAGAACGTAGAACCCTGGCGATCTATCTGGAGGAGAAATCATCTTTATTCGACGTTTATTAAAATTTGAACATGAAATCAATTCCCAGTAATTATAAATGAAATAGATTGTATGTAGTAACGAGCGCGGTTTCGATTATTATTTTTATTTATAATTTATTAGGCGATTTATAATTCGTTCGATTCTCGTGTTGTTGCTCTTGTAGTCATTTAGTGAAGCGTTTAATAATTATTTATTTATCCATTATTTATTCATGATGATTTGTGCTTATAAATGATGATCGGCGTGATCACGGCTGATTAACGGAGACTGTGTTGAAAACGTGAAGGTAGTTAATAATCGGGACTGTCAGTGTTGATGTCCTCCATCTTCCCACAATGCACTGCACCTGAAAACAGACACACACACACACACCACACACAC
>JAUCMX010000419.1:0-13925 GCA_033459395.1 Hemibagrus guttatus | reverse complement strand
AGTCTGATGCTCAGGTGTGTCTGAGGCTCAGGTGTGTCTGATGCTCAGGTGTGTCTGAGGCTCAGGTGTGTCTGAGGCGAGTCTGAGGCTCAGGTGTGTCTGATGCGAGTCTGATGCTTAGGTGTGTCTGACGTGAGTTTGTAGGAAAAGCGACTCATGTGTTTGTACGCAGTTTAGGGGACGTTTCAGGATAAAGGAAGCCGATATCACTGAAATCATTCAGTAGATAAGACTTTCTCCAGGAAAACAAACCACATGAAGATCTCGCACAAATATCAGTCCTATCAAAACACACACCACTGAAGCTCCGCCCAAAATCGAGCGTATGTCCAGCTGTAAAAGAAATGACCGTGCACATTCCCGTTGCAGCGGCTTTCCTGTTAGCCACGCCCAAAAAGCACTCACAGACAGCTGAACATGATAAAACGGACAATTTCGCAGTAGCGCAGCTCAACGTGTGCCGTTACATTTGGTCAATCCCTCGATCATTCCAGCCAATGCCTCAACCCCAGCCACTGGATGCAGTGCCGGTCCCAAGCCCGGAAAAATGGGAGGGTTGCGTCAGGAAGGGCATCCGGCGTAAAACCTGTGCCAAGTTGTTGTGCGGACCAGTTGGTCCGCTGTGGCGACCCCGAACAGGGAGCAGCCGAAAGCAACTTCCTCGATCCTGCCAGGGTTCCTTTTTTTAAGGAAAGAAATCACAACTCTCTTTAAAATGGCCTGGAAAACGAACGCCGATGCTGGATTTTTTTGGGGTTTTTACCTACGAAAAAATTAAATAAATAAACATGAAAACAGAAGGTAGGATTTGTTTGGGAAATTTTTAAAGTGGTACAGATTTAGTTTATGATTCAGGTGATATCGGAACTAAAATCCAGCCGGGCCACACCCACAAGTCACAAATGATTTTCTTTTCACCGTTTTTAAAATCATGCTAATCATTTTACACAGCGTCGCTATTTGTTTTAGCTGTTAAATGTCTTCGAGACAGATTTAATCACACACAATTCCAACTCACACACACACACACACTCCTACTGACACACACACACACACACACACACACCCCTCCTACTGACACACACACACACCACTCCTACTGACACACACACACACTCCTACTGACACACACACACACTCCTACTGACACACACACACCCCTACTGACACACACACACACACCCCCTACTGACACACACACACACACTCCTACTGACACACACACACACCCCTCCTACTGACACACACACACACACTCTCCTACTGACACACACACACTCCTACTGACACACACACCCCCTACTGACACACACACACTCCTACTGACACACACACACCCCCCCAACACACACTCCTACTGACACACACACACACCCACACACACACCACACTCCTACTGACACACACACACACCCCCCCCCTACTGACACACACACACCCCTCCTACGGGACACACACACACACACACACCCCTCCTACTGACACACACACCACACCCCTCCTACTGACACACACACACACACACACCCCTCCTACTGACACAACACACACACACACCTCCTACTGACACACACACACACACACACACCTCCTACTGACACACACACACACACACACTCTCCTACTGACACACACACACACACACACACACCCCACACACCCCACACACAAAACAAAACACACACACACTCTCCTACTGACACACAAAAAACCCCAAAAACACACTCCCTACTGACACACACACACACACCCCTCCTACTGACACACACACACACACACTCCTACTGACACACACACACACCCCCTCTCTCCTACTGACACACACACAACACTCCTACTGACACACACACACACACACACACTCCTACTGACACCACACTCCTACTGACACACACACACACACTCCTACTGACACACACACACTCCTACTGACACACACACACACTCCTACTGACACACACACACACACACACTCCTACTGACACACACACACACACACACCCCTACTGAGACACACACACACACCCCTCCTACTGACACACACACACACTCCTACTGACACACACAACTACTGACACACAAACCCCTACTGACACACACACACACACACACACCCCTACTGACACACACTCCTACTGACACACACACACACAAACCCCTACTGACACACACACACTCCTACTGACACACACTGACACACACACACACACACACACACACAAAACACTCCTACTGACACACAGACACACACTCCTACTGACAAACACACACACCTACCGAAACACAAACACACACTCCTACTGACACACACACCCCTACTGACACAGACCCCTACTGAGACACACACACACACACACACCCCTACTGACACACACTCCTACTGACACACCCCCACACCCCCCTCCTACTGACAAACACACACACACACACACACACAAATGCACACTCCTACTGACACACACACACACACACACACAAAACCCCTCCTACTGACACCACACCCCCCCCTTACTGACACACCCCCCACACACACACACACACACACACACAAAAAAGACAGACACCCCTACTGACATACACACACACACACACCCCTACTGACACACACACATCCCTACTGAGACACACACACACACACCCTACTGAGACACACACCCCTACTGAGACACACACACACACACACACACACACACACACACACAAAAATCCCTACTGACACACACACCCTACTGAGACACACACCCCTACTGAGACACACACACACACACACACACACACACACACCCCCACAACACCCCCCCCAAACACCCCCACAACACACACACCACACACCCCTACTGAGACACACACACACACACACCCCTACTGAGACACACACACACACACACCCCTACTGAGACAAAACACACACACACACCCCTACTGAGACACACACACACACACACCCCTACTGAGACACACACACACACACACACACACACCCCTACTGAGACACACACACACACACACACACAAAACCCCCCCACAACACACACACACACACCACCCCCCAAACACACACACACACCCCCACAACACACACACACACACACACACACACACCCCTACTGAACACACACACACACACACACACACACACCCCTACTGACACACACACACCCCCACACACACACCCCCTCCTACTGACACACACACCCCTCCTACTGACACACACACACCCCTACTGAGACACACACACACACACACACACACCCCTACTGAGACACACACACACACACACACACACACACACACACCCCCCCCCCCTACTGAGACACACACACACACACCCCTACTGAGACACACACACACACACACACACACACACACACACACACACACACCCCCTACTGAGACACACACACACACACCCCTACTGAGACACACACACACCCCCTACTGAGACACACACACACACCCCTACTGAGACACACACACACACACACAAAAATCCCTACTAAGACACACACAAAACCCCCTACTGAGACACACACACACCCCCCCTACTGAGACACACACACACCCCCCCTACTGGGGACACACACACACACACACCCCTACTGAGACACACACACACACACACACACATCCCTACTAAGACACACACACACACCCCTACTGAGACACACACACACCCCCCCTACTGAGACACACACACCCCCCCCCTACTGAGCCCACAAAACACACACCCCCTACTGAGACACACACACACCCCCCCTACTGAGACACACACACACACACCCCCTACTGAGACACACACACACACACACCCCTACTGAGACACACACACACACCCCTACTGAGACACACACACACACACACCCCTACTGAGACACCCCACACACCCCTACCCCTACTGAGACACACACACACCCCTACTGAGACACACCCACACCCCACACCCCTACTGAGACACACAAAACACACACACACACACACACACACCCCCCCTACTGAGACACATACACCCCCCTACTGAGACACACACACCCCCTACTGAGACACACACACCCCCTTACTGAGACATACACACACACGCACCTCTACTGATACACACACACACACACACCCCTCTACTGAGACACATACACACACCCCTACTGAGACACACACACACACACCCCTCCTGAGACACACACACACCCCTCCTGAGACACACACACACCCCTACTGAGACACACACACCCCTACTGAGACACACACACACACCCCTTCTGAGACACACACCCCTACTGAGACACACACACACACCTCTACTGAGACACACACACACACCTCTACTGACACAACGCTCCTGACACCCCCACCCCCCCAACACCCCCCCTCCTGACACACCCATACCCCTCCTGACACACCCACCCCCGACACACACACACCCTCCTGACCCCCCCCCTCCTGACACCCCCCTCCTGACACACACACCCCCTCCTGACCCCCCCCACACACCCCCCTCCTGACACACACACACACACACCCCTCCTGACACACACACACACCCCCCTCCTGACACCCCCCTCCTGACACACACACCCCCCTCCTGACACACACACACACACCCCTCCTGACACACACACACACACACACACACACACACACACACCCCCCTCCTGACACACACACACACACACACACACCCCTCCTGACACACACACCCCCCCCCTCCTGACACCCCCCTCCTGACACCCCCACACACACCCCTCCTGACACCCCCCTCCTGACACCCCCACACACCCCCCTCCTGACCCCCACACACACACCCCTCCTGACACCCACACACACACCCCTCCTGACACCCACACACACACCCCTCCTGACCCCCACACACACCCCCCTCCTGACACACACCCACACACACACACACCCCCCCTCCTGACACACACACCCACACACACACCCCCCTCCTGACACCCCCCCACACACACCCCTCCTGACCCCCCCCCACACACACCCCTCCTGACACCCCCCCACACACACCCCTCCTGACACCCCCCACACCCCCCCACCCCCCCCCCCCCTCCTGACACCCCCCACACACACCCCCCCCCCCCCCCCCTCCTGACACCCCCACACACCACCCCTCCTGACACCCACACACACACACCCCTCCTGACACCCACACACACACCCCTCCTGACACCCACACACACACCCCTCCTGATACCCCCACACACACCCCCCCTGATACCCCCACACACCCCCCTCCTGACAAGATGGATTTCTCTGTAACGTGTGCTGACCGATTGAAGAGGAGGCTGCGAGTCGCCAGGGAAAAGGACACGACGGAGCGGGAACACAAGCCGAAGTGGAAAAGAGAAGGGAAGTGTTTCGGGAAGGACAGAACCCTGAGCGCGAGAAAGAGAAAATGAAGAAAGGAAGTAAAGTGTTGCTGCTTGGTTTGTGGGGGGTTTTTCTGAGCCCTGCCCCCCCCACCACCTCCTGAGCCTGACCTCACTCCCATCCATCACTGTCCTCCGCCTCCTCATTCATCCTTCAGACCACACGCGGCTCGACTCTGGGTTTAATAAACCTCCTCACAGCGAAGCTGAGCGACGGGGCACGGGCGCTGCTAATTGGACAGATCGAGGTCTGTGCTTGACGTCCCCGCTAACGTGACACGTGGACGTTCTTCAGGACCGTCACACTTCTCACGATAACAAAAAAAGGAGGTCAGCAGGGACATGGGTCTTCCTCATGAACTGAACTTGGTACTGGTTTACGCTGTTGCTAGGCAATTTTATCAAACGCTACCAGCTAAAGATATAGACTTGATTTAACTCGGAAATGGAAATGTAACTTGAACAACTGTAAAAAAAACAAAAAAAAAGACAGCTCATCTAACTAGCGAATGTTAGCGGCTCTTAGAACTTTCACCTTCGTTTCACCTTCTCAAAAAGACAATTAAAGAAGTAAGCAACAAAAGCTACGCTCATATTTCCATTTTAAAGAAGAGAAGTTTTTTTTATTTAATCTTAGTGATGTCACCAGTTGTTATGACATCACAGGATCAAGGCGAGGACGGAAAAACAGCCCTGACTTCCTGAAGTATCTCGAAGTAGAGTCGGTCACTAGAAGTTAGCTGGAAATTAGCTACGACATCATGAATAATCACCATAATCAAACAGATATGTTAGTAAATTACTATAAGAAAACTCTTATGCCGCTGAAATCTGCAAGAACTAGCCTTCTGCACTCTTGAAAAAAAGGTGGAACCCTTAAAGATCCAACATAGAACCTGACAACAGAGCGGTTCTGATAAAGAACCAGACCATATCCAAATCCAAAAAAAAAAAAACCC
Source organism: Hemibagrus guttatus (assembly GCA_033459395.1). Lineage (NCBI taxonomy): Eukaryota > Metazoa > Chordata > Actinopteri > Siluriformes > Bagridae > Hemibagrus > Hemibagrus guttatus. The sequence goes on along the minus strand of JAUCMX010000419.1, from coordinate 7,591 downwards.
CCTTGAGAACCCTTTCTGCTCATATCACTGAACCCTTTACGTAGTCATTCCACATGCTAGAACTCAGGTTCTCTCTGGTTCTGGTGTCATAGAAGATGTGGAGGATCACAGACAGCAGCTAGAACCATATGAAGATCACGTGATGTTCCTCTCGGTCTGGACAAGGGAGAACTCCGTGAGAACCTGACCATCAAGAAAAGAAAAAAGACGAACAGGAACTCGGAGCTGATTTTTTCCCCCACTGAGCTCCTGACAGTGCTGTGGCTCTAGAACGGTTCTGCAGTGCACTAATGAATGCTCCGTGGCATTAGTCCGTGGTGCGGCAGCGCGCAGCAACGAGCGTTTTAAAATAATTATCTGACACTAAATAAGAGCAGCGTCCTGTATTAGATAAGGCTTTAATAAAATGGGAATGCAGAAAGTGGGTTATTACACTTCATTAATATCTGCCTCCAGCTTCGTACACAACGCTCGACAAATAAAGATAAAATATGACAAGAGCTCAGTGGAGGAGCATTAGTCTCGGTCTGAACTCGCAGCAGGAGCCACGCCGCGGAGCTTTGCATCCTCGGGATTCTTCTGCTGGAGTCTGAGCGGATTTGCATAAAGTGAGCAATCAAAACCTCAGACAGGAAGCACAAAAGATCGAACAGTCCAACCATCTCCAGGACACAACAAGCAGATACAGAGATCTCAGCCTGCCATATGCCTCAAACACGCCCACGCTGACCCACAACCCAGCGTCACTCTGCCGGTCAGCGTTTCAGTGAACAGTGTGCACGGGACACAAAAAGTCTGCATTGGATCAAGTGCTGTTCGACCTGCTGCTGAGGGACGCCATTTTGTTCCAATTAAAACCCGTCAGTAATGAGATCATTACCAGTAATAGATAGATAGATAGATAGATAGATAGATAGATAAGAAAAAATCATCAGAATGGGACAAAAAAAGAGACATACGGAGACACTGACAGACAGACAGAAAGAGAGAGACACAGAGGGAGAATATAAAGAAAGAAAAAAAGAAGAAAAATATCAGAATGGAAGAAAAAAATAGGCAGACAGACAGAGTGAGACACAGGTAGACGGAGGGAGAGGGAGAGGGAGGGAGAGAGAGAGAGAGAGAGAGAGAGAGACAGTTAGTCTTCGTCTGCAGATGAAATAAAGACAGACAGTCGTGCTGAACTTGTTCAGCTTCCTGGAGCGCTATCTATTTAAACATTACCTGAATAAAACCTGATGACGAGCGTGTTTATACACCAGCTCTCATTCAGCAGAGGATAAACTTTTCCATTCCAGCACTAACGTTAAATCTGGAATCAGATTTTTAGTAATTTCCCTGGAACCCAGCTAGCAAGCTAGCTACACGACCTAGCTTTAGAGTATAAAGGAGATTTCCAGACACTTCTGCAGGATTTTTCAGCATTATTTTTTTAGTTAGTTAGTTTGCTGCATGCTACATTAGCACATGCGTCAGAGACGAGCGAAATCCTGCGAGTTCCTGATACGGACTCCACCTGTAGATCACGCCCACAGAGCTCCACCGCTAGCACACAATTCATAAACACCTTAAATCCATTAAGCTAAGGTGTTCATTTTCTTAGAAATTTTTTAAAAAAATCTATTTTCACAGCATGAATTAGACTAGCGCATATTTTTACTTCATTATTAATAAAAACAAATCATTTGACTGAAAAACATCAACTTTTTTCCAGGTATTTTCACCTAAAACCCAGGTTTGCGTTAGGACGAGACGAAAGAAACTAGCCATCGTTCATATATAAACACAGATTCTCAGACTGATTACTGTGTTATACATCAATTCTGTTTAGCTTTAGGCAGCTACAACTTCAATCATAACTTATTGAAGATAAAAAAAAAAATTTTTTTTAAAAATCTGACCAAGCCACACCCACAAAACCACGCCCACCAGATTAGTTCCTTTGCTAAAAAAGGACGCAGGGTCATGAGCTTACTCATAATTCATGTACAATTTTAATATTTTAATATAGTTTTTGTTTGAGTACAGTGATTACGGCTTAAAAAAGAAACGAGAAATATTCCGACTCGAACACTTTACTAGTCATGCAGGAATTTCTGGAACTCACCTTCAAACTTATCCGACATGTAAGTGCTCAGAGTGTGAAGTGTGCACAGAAAATTAAGTCCAGCATAATATCCTGAGCATTTTCAACAATACTGACCCCTTTTTTCTTGAAAAAGAAAAGTTGTTGAATACACGATGCAACACGTCATCAAGATGAAACGCATGACACTCATTAGTGCATCATGGTGCACTGCATGCAGCACTTCATCATGCAAGCAATCCTGCTCTTTAAAAACACACACACACACACACACACACACACACACACACACACTTTCCAAAAAATAAAAATAGAAATGTGCATGCATGCATGGGTGATGGTGCACAGCCTGGCCTCCTTCACCAGCAACCTGATTTCCTGCTCAGGTTTAGGTGGTTTCATGTGTAACAGGAGAGCTCTGTGTGCTGCTTCTTGCTTACCTGCACGGACAGGCTTCACACAACAACGTCTCACAAATCCTACAGATGCACGGCGCACGTGAACCTTACCTGCCTCCCTCACCGCCTGATTTAGGCTTCATTAGAAATAAATGTACCTGTGTAATGTTGAAATGATTCCCAGCTGCAGGGAGGAGGACGTTAGAATGAGCAGCCCGGTGTAATCATGCATTAATGACTCAGACCTCAGAGCAACACGTATGAAGGTAGGTGGATGGATGGATGGATGGATGGATGGATGGGATGGATGGGATGGATGGATGTGACGATTAGATGTGATGCATGGATGTGATGGATGCATGGATGTGATGGATGCATGGATAGACGGATGCATGGATAGAAGGATGCATGGATAGACAGATGCATGGATAGACAGATGCATGGATAGACAGATGCATGGATGCATGGATAGATGGATGGAGGTGATGAAGAGCGCTGGAACCTGTCTCTTTCCCATTTAAACTTCCACTTTAAGATCATTTCTGCATTTTTATAAGTTGTCATGTATCTAACCTGGAACTTCACTCTTTCCATAAAAACAGAATAAACACAATAAAAAGGCCGGAAACCGTTAAAAGAGGGAGGTTTTATTACTTAAACATCTCCAACCTGGCCAATCACACAACATGAACATTATCATTAACGTTAACCTTAACATTCTCACAGACAAAAATGTCTTCCGAGATAAAAATGATGAAAGGTTAAAAACTCACCGGTTTTCACCTCCTCCGAGAAACATCAATAAATCTTCTTATCTTCTGCTCGTTTGTTGCTTTCTACTTCAGCTCCGTTTCTGACTCCGCCATCTTCCGTTGCTGTTTGTTTAAATGAGAAACGCTGCTGCCTCGAGAGCAGTCAGCCAGCTTGGATGCCCACCCCGGTGCATTGTGGGTAATGTATGCGACAGCGGTGCGTGGAGTAGCATTTCCTAACGCGGATCGTGTGAGCAATAAACTACATTTACATGAGCGCACAGCGGCATGAACGGATAAAATCGTGTGTAGACTGCTGAGAGAGAGCGGGAGAGAGAGAGAGAGAGAGAGAGAGAGAGAGAGAGAAAACGAGCCGCTGGATTTATTTATAGTCCACTTCACCTGATAGACAACACAAAGAGCAACAGAGGACATTAAACCATCATTATAACACTTATAACCTTTATATTACCACACAGCTAAACACACGACGCCATTTTAATGCAATTAAAGCACATAATTCGTGTATAATTAAGCTGGTCTATAGCACGTAATAAATAACACACACACACACACACACACACACACACGAAACATAATTTTAAAAAATCTAATAAAAATTCTACTGCTTTGTTAATATTATGATATTTAACTACATTTTTAAAAAGCATTTTATAATGTAAATAAAGTATATAACAACTATATAATTATATCAATAAATTAAGTATATTGACAATGTATATAATATATAAATACAGAGAGTATAAATAATCATATTTCATATAAAAATAATATTAATATTTTACATTTAAGCGTGATATAATATTATAATAATAGTAATTAAATTTAAAAGAAAGTGTATTTATAAAGTATATGCAGTTCTGGAGTTATATGTGTGTAGTATTTAGATTAATTAATATTACGCACAATAGTAAGAAAATATAAAAAATAAAAAAATTTTAAAAAAGAAACTGTCAATTTTATCACGTTGTTTTAGATAAATAAAACATGTAGGTATATATCATAAAATATAATATATTTTACACTCTAAAGTGTTGGAATATTTTAATATTTATTAATTTATTATTTTACTAATAATATTAATTTAATATTTTAAATGTTAATGTTTTTCTTATTTTAATTTATTGTTAATTATTGTATTATTAATTGGTAACAATATTATTAAATGTATTCTTGATATTAAATTTATTTTTTAAATAATGTAATGTAGAAATATATAATTAATATTAAATTGTATATTAAAAATAATAAATATTTTACATTATGATATAGAAATTGTTATTAATTGTTAGACAAATGATGAAATAATAAATAATTGAATGATTATATTATTTGTTTCATAGAATTAAAATTCAACCCATCTTTAAAGATCTCATTTTTAACAGCACGCAGATTCCGTTCTCACACATTTCACAGATTGTTTATTATTTATTGTGATAATTTCTTCTCTAACGGATGCCTGCTGGTCATTTCTGAAGCTCAGCATGAGAACGTGTCCAGGAGATTCAGGGGAAAGTCACTGTCCGGTGGGTCAGGTCCGAGTCAGCTCCAGCGTGTCCCAGAAGTCGAGTTCAACAAACTCGGATGAAGATGTTTGGGATTTGTTTCTGTACAAAAACAAAAAATGTTATTCTAAAAAGCTGAAAACCTCCACACTGTATGTGTTTATGGGGAGAGAGAGAGAGAGAGAGAGAGAGAGAGAGAGAGAGAGAGAGAGAGAGAGAGACAGACAGACAGACAGAGGGAAAGGGGGGGGTGATAGGGAGAGGGGGAGTGACAGAGCGAGAGAGAGAGAGAGCGAGAGAGACAGAAAGGGAGAGAGGAAAACAGAAAGACAGAAAGAGAGAGACAGAGAGAGAGAGGGCGAGAGACAGAGGCAGAGAGGGTGAGAGAGAGAGAGAGAGGCAGAGAGAGAGAGACACTAGGACCCTGAGCAGCTGTATGTGGTGCAGGAGGTCTGTGTGTGAGGGAGGAGGAGATCAGGGTCAGAGCGAGTACGAAGCTGAACCTCGTCCTGAGCTCGCTGCTACAGCCACCAACACTCATCCCTTTCCGTTACCATGGAGACACCTCACAGCCTCACGCTGGCATCACGCTCAGATCAGGCAGTGCCACGGGAGAGGAGTGGGGGGGGGGGGTTGAAGGGAGAAAAAGAAGAGAAAAAATATAGACAGAAATGGAATGAAGGAAGGATATAGAGAGAAAAGGAATAGATGGACAGGTTGGAGAAGATAAATGAGAAAAGAGAGAGAAAATTAACTATGGAAGAAAAAAGTGAAGAAATAAATAAAGGAAGAAACTGATAGAAGGGGTGGAGGGAGAATAGAGAGAAAGAAAAAAATGGAGGGGAGGGGAGGAGAGTAGAGGAGAGGTGGAGAGGACGGGAGAGGAAAGTAGAAGATGAGAGGAGAGGAGAGAAAGGAGAGGAGAGGAGAGGAGAAAAGGGGAAAGGAGTGAAGAGGAGAGGAGGAGTGGAGAGGAGAAATGGATAGGAGAGGAGAGGAGAGAGAAGGAGAGGAGAGGAGAGGAGAGGACGGTTGGAGAGGAGAGAAGAGGAGGACAGGAGAGGAGAGAAGAGGAGAGGAGAAGTGGAGAGGATAGGAGAGGAGAGGAGAGAGAAGGAGAGGAGAGGAGAGGACGGTTGGAGAGGAGAGAAGAGGGGGAAAGGAGGGAAAAGGGGGGGGTGGAGAGGAGAGGAGAGGAGAGGAGGGGAAAATAAAAGAGGAAAGGAGTATATTTTAATATTTATAAATTTATTATTTTACTAATAATATTAATTTAATATTTTAAATGTTAATGTTTTACTTATTTTAATTTATTGTTAATTATTGTATTATTAATTGGTAACAATATTATTAAATGTATTCTTGATATTAAATTTATTTTGTAAATAATGTAATGTAGAAATATATAATTAATATTAAATTGTATATTAATAATAATACATATTTTACATTATGATATAGAATTGTTTTTAAATTGTTAGACAAATGATGAAATAATAAATAATTGAATGATTATATTATTTGTTTCATAGAATTAAAATTCAACCCATCTTTAAAGATCTCATTTTCAACAGCACGCAGATTCCGTTCTCACACATTTCACAGATTGTTTATTATTTATTGTGATAATTTCTTCTCTAACGGATGCCTGCTGGTCATTTCTGAGGAGAGGAGGAGTGGAGAGGAGGGAGAGGAAAGAAGAAGATGAGAGGAGAGGAGAGAAAGGAGAGGAGAGGAGAGGAGAGGAGAAAAGGGGAAAGGAGTGAAGAGGAGAGGAGGAGTGGAGAGGAGAAATGGATAGGAGAGGAGAGGAGAGAGAAGGAGAGGAGAGGAGAGGAGAGGACGGTTGGAGAGGAGAGAGGAGGAGAGGAGAAGTGGGGGGGAGGAGAGGAGAGGATAAAAGAGGGAAAAGGGGTGGAGAGGAGAGGAGGAGTGGAGAGGAGAAATGGATAGGAGAGGAGAGGAGAAGAAAAAGAGGGAAAGGAGGTTTTGGGGGAGGAGGGGGGAGGGAAATGGAGAGGAGAAAGGAAGGAAAAAAGGAAAAAGGGGGAGGAGAGGAGGAGTGGAGAGGAGAAAGGAAGGGAGGAGAGGGGAGGAAAAAAAAGGGAAAAAGGGGGGGAGAGGAGGGGTGGGGAGGGAAAGGTAGGGGAAGAGGAGAGGAGAGGAGGGGGGAGAGGGAAAAGGAGGAGTGGAGAAAAAGGAAAAAGGGGAGGAGAGGAGGAGTGGAAAAGGAGAGGGAGGGGAAGGGGGAGGGGGAGGAAAGGAGGAGAGGGGGATGGGGAGGGGAGGGGAAAGAGAAGGGGGGAAAAAGGGAGAGAAGAGGAGAAAAAGGGGAGGAGGGGGAAAAGGAGAGGAGAGGAGATGAGATGAGAGGAGGAGAGGAGAGGAGAGGAGATGAAATGAGATGAGAGGAGGAGAGGAGAGGAAAGGAGAGGAGAGGAAATGAGATGAGCGGAGAAGAGAGGAGAGGAGCGGAGCGAAGAGGAGCGGAGAGGAGCGGAGCGAAGCGGAGCGATGAGGAGAGGAGCAGAGAGGAGAGGAGATGAAATGAGATGAGATGAGAAAAGAAGAAGAGAGCAGAGGAGATGAGATGAAAGGAGGAGAGGAGAGGAGATGAGATGAGAGGAGATGAGATGAGAGGAGAAGAGGAGGAGAGGAGAGGAGAGGAGAGGAGATGAGATAAAAAGGGGGAGAGGAGAGGAGAGGAGATGAGATGGGGAGGAGATGAGAGGAGAAAAAGAGTAGAAGAGGAGGAGATGAGCGGAGAGGAGATGAGATGATATGAGATGAGAGAAGAGCAGATGAGATGAGAGGAGATGAGAGGAGAGG
>JAUCMX010000418.1:0-13944 GCA_033459395.1 Hemibagrus guttatus | reverse complement strand
TGAGAATAACAAATAAAAAAATATATATATGAAACAATAAAATAATAAAACTGATCAAAATAAATCCTACAAAGGGGATACAGTATGATACATGACTAAGAGTGTCTAGGTAAATAAGGCTAATTTCCAGTTCATGTCTAACTCCTGTAGATCACTTCTTAGACAAGAGACAAACACTTTGTGGTCCACCACTACATAATCAGAGAGGTCATGATGAAACAGGTCAAATGGAAAATGAGGGTAAGCAGCTGTAGCATCTTAGGTCACCTTGCTTTTGACCTAGAAGGCAATGTTCTAATAATGGTTCCAAGGGTTCTGTTGAATCTTTCAGCAATGCTATTTCACATGGTGTGGTAAGGTGTTGTGTGTGACTTTTCAGCACTGCTAGGGTTAACAGTTCCTTGATTAGCTTGCTTTTAAAATTTGCTTTAAAAAAAAAAAATTTTCTTGGGAACCCATGGATCTGGAAGAAGTGATTCCAGAGACTTTCAGCTACCTGCTTGGCAGACTGATTCTTACTCAGGACCGCATGGGCCATTTTGGAAAAGTGACTGGTCATTACCAGTATATCCACAGATTTCACCCATCATTGACTTCCGCAGACCAAAATTCGATGCAGACCAGCTCCATCGGCTCTGATTTATCAATACCCTCCAAAGGAGCATAGGCTTCTGATGTCTTCCCAACCATTCTTGACATGGTCATCAATGTCTCTTTTCATTACAACCCAAAGGAATATTTGCCTTAATAACAGCAACTGGGCCCTCCCTTGATGACCTGCTGCACCATGTAACCAATTGGGGACTTGTGCTTTCACAGAATTAGGCACCATGAAAAAGTCGTCTGTTCATGTTGAGGTCCATTCTCACCTTGCATAGCACACCATTGCAAATAACCAGCTTGTTCCAGATTTTTTTTTTCTTGTTCCAGGAGCTGACATATTGTAAAACTCACCTGCTTTTTCACTTTTAGATGGTAGTTGATGTCTCTCAAGATAGTACAGAACTCGGATAATAGTACTATCTTGTCCTTTCTGATATACAAGGCTACTGTGAGGAATGGGGGAGTCAAAATTCTGCAGTTGAGGGACAGGTGAGATTGTTCCAATGACTTCAATCACACCGCCCATTGAGTATGCATTAAACACATCTGAAATCTCTTGATCTCAGAGTGAACCAGTGGTTGAAGCTTCATCGCTCAATGCATTGCATGTACTGCTTGCAGATCTAAGCAGTGCAGGTGTTTTGTACTGTGTCATCAGCAAAACAATTGGCTTTCTTCAGAAGGGACATATGGCTCTGTATGGTGATATGGTGACTGGACAAACGGTTCCTTGCTCAAGGCATCTGCAACAACATTCCTGGGGCCAGGAACATACTTCTTACAGTAGTCTGATTGCTGGACCTAGCTATTAGCTGGAATAGTGGCTTAGCTTTTATCTTTTAATAAAATTTCAGTAATACAGGACCATACCTAAGAATGACCTGATCTTCTTTGGACAGAGTGTTTTCCATCTTGCCTCATTAAATCCACTCTTTGGACTTTGTCTGGATCAGTGTGAATGCCATGCTCACTTATGACAATACAATAAACTTTACAGATTGTTGTAAAAAGAAACATTTCTTTGGTGCCAATTTTAAGTTATGTCTGTACAGATGGCAAAAGTTAATTTATAGGCATTAGATGACCACTGACTCAAAAGGGCCAAACACTATGAGGTCCTCCAAGTAACACAAAACAATTCTCATTTCCAAAGATAGACATCATCCTCATAAATGTGGCAGGACTGTTGTAGAGACCTTGAGGAAGTCTGTTGTACTCATTTAGGCCAAATGGAGAGGAGAAGGCTTTCTTGTTCTTTTCTTGTGGAGGAACACTATAATAACCTGATGTCAGGTCCATAGTGGTGAAAAAGATGCTTCCACAGAGAGCATCTAATACATCAGACTGATGGGGAAATGGATAGGTGTCTCTGACTTTTGTGCATTCAGCCACCTAAAGTCAGTGCAGATCCTTAAGTCACCATTCTTTTTCCAAACCAATACGAGGGGAGATGCATAATCACTGTGCAACTTGCAGAAGATACAGTGGGGCAAAATTGTGCAAGTTCTCCCTCTTAAAAAGATGAGAGAGGCCTGTAATTTTCATCATAGGTACACTTCAACTATGAGAGACAGAATGAGGAAAAAAAAATCCAGAAAATCACATTGTCTGATTTTTAAAGAATTTATTTGCAAGTTATGGTGGAAAATAAGTATTTGGTCAATAATAAAAGTTCATCTCAATACTTTGTTATATACCCTTTGTTGGCAATGACAGAGGTCAAACGTTTTCTGTAAGTCGCCACAAGGTTTTTACACACTGTTGCTGGTAGTTTGGCCCATTCCTCCATGTAGATCTCCTCTAGAGCTGTGATGTTTTGGGGCTGTCGCTGGGCAACACGGATTTTCAACTCCCTCCAAAGATTTTCTATGGGGTTGAGATCTGGAGACTGGCTAGGCCACTCCAGGACCTTGAAATGCTTCTTACAAAGCCACTCCTTCGTTGCCCGGGCGGTGTGTTTGGGATCATTGTCATGCTGAAAGACCCAGCCACATTTCATCTTTAATGCCCTTGCTGATGGAAGGAAGTTTTTACTCAAAATCTCACGATACATGGCCCCATTCATTCTTTCCTTTACACGGATCAGTCGTCCTGGTCCCTTTGCAGAAAAACAGTCCCAAAGCATGATGTTTCCACCCCCATGCTTCACAGTAGGTATGGTGTTCTTTGGATGCAACTCAGCATTCTTTCTCCTCCAAACATGACAAGTTGAGTTTTTACCAAAAAGTTCTATTTTGGTTTCATCTGACCATATGACATTCTCCCAATCCTCTTCTGGATCATCCAAATGCTCTCTAGCAAACTTCAGATGGGCCCGGACATGTACTGGCTTAAGCAGGGGGACACGTCTGGCACTGCAGGATTTGAGTCCCTGGCGGCGTAGTGTGTTACTGATGGTAGTCTTTGTTACTTTGGTCCCAGCTCTCTGCAGGTCATTCACTAGGTCCCCCCGTGTGGTTCTGGGATTTTTGCTCACCGTTCTTGTGATCATTTTGACCCCACGGGGTGAGATCTTGCGTGGAGCCCCAGATCGAGGGAGATTATCAGTGGTCTTGTATGTCTTCCATTTTCTAATAATTGCTCCCACAGTTGATTTCTTCACACCAAGCTGCTTACCTATTGCAGATTCAGTCTTCCCAGCCTGGTGCAGGTCTACAATTTTGTTTCTGGTGTCCTTTGACAGCTCTTTGGTCTTGGCGATAGTGGAGTTTGGAGTCTGAATGTTTGAGGTTGTGGACAGGTGTCTTTTATACTGATAACGAGTTCAAACAGGTGCCATTAATACAGGTAATGAGTGGAGGACAGAGGAGCCTCTTAAAGAAGAAGTTACAGGTCTGTGAGAGCCAGAAATCTTGCTTTTTTGTAGGTGACCAAATACTTATTTTCCACCATAATTTGCAAATAAATTCTTTAAAAATCAGACAATGTGATTTTCTGGATTTTTTTTTTCTCATTCTGTCTCTCATAGTTGAAGTGTACCTATGATAAAAATTACAGGCCTCTCTCATCTTTTTAAGTGGGAGAAATTGCAAAATTGGTGGCTGACTAAATACTTTTTTGCCCCACTGTACCTTTCACCATCTTATTCATAGCAGTTCTTAGCATATTGGCTTGATAGAATTCATCTGTAGGGTCAGGCAGAAAGGTGTGAATGTAGTGGACAAAGCCCCACAGTCCATTTTGTCTGGAGAAGATTGACTCACAAGTCATAACTCATAAAAAGCACACACACACACACACACACACACACAATTTTTCCCTATAAAATCTTCATCTATGTACGTGAAGAATATCGTAGATTCTTTGACCGCAGCTATGGCCTCTTGTCCTGATGCACCGAAAAAAGCGAAATCTACTTTTTCTAGATTCGTGAACATTTTAGATCATGAAAATATAAAATACTGGTCATTATCAAATGGCTGTACAGCCGGTTTTTATTTCAACGTAGAATCAGCAGAAGTTGTGCTTTTCAGGTTATCTGGATGGGGACACATCCACTGGAGCTGCGCTACTGAGGCCGTAACTTTTGATCGCAGTGACTGGGAAAAGTTTCGCGAATGTTGTAAAGACTTTGAGTTCATCAGTCGTTTGAATTTATTTTCACCGGAGGCCTACAGACATAAGTGGAAAAACCATGCATCTCCACAACTGACATACCGCATCAGAGCAACAAATTTCTCCAAGGACCAGGTTTCATTACGCATTTTTACAACAACTACCAATGACGGCACATCTGACAACGAAGATAATGGTGAAGTGATGTACGTTCACACCAGCTGGTACGAACTAAAACAATACTTTAATCAAATCAACAAACTATTCCAAAAAGTGGAGAAAATCAAAGAAATGGAAGAAATAAAAGTAAGACTAGAGGAACTTTTCTGAGACACTAATCTTTCAAGAGCCAAAACCACATCTTCCAACGACTCCGCCCTAACGCTGTACATATATATGAGACCGACTACGATTTGAGTTAAAACCTTCTGAACATCTCAGAACAAAATGTCTCAGGAATTCAGCCCGCTTTCGCAGCTAAAGAGGTGACCTGCTTTGCCGATGAAAACATTAGTGAATCCCTAGGAAAAAGAAATCTCAACTATCTGGCCACGAACGAGGAGTTTGACGGGTGCATATCCACCACAGTGCTGGCCATTATCCGAGCAGTGACGGGAGAACTGTTGGACAGAATTATTGACGAAGATCTCAAAGACAACTGCAACGGCTGCGCGATCGATCACCCGAGTCAGCTCCAACACTCGTGTCTATTTGACCCTGAACAATACTACCTTCATATGAACTCATACAGATTGATGAAAAAGCTGTTTAAACCATGGTTGAAATACACTGTGCTTAGAGGTCTAAAAATGTGTGGTATCATGCATACTCCATCCCTTGAGAAAATTCAATTTATTGCTGAAGCAGCAGTTTGTGACTGGAAAGATGAGCCTTTCATCAAAACTGTTCTGAGTGAAGCTAAAGAGAAAACTAAAGAAATCTGCAGCGACCAGTTGTTTGAAGACGTGGTGGACTACTGGACCTTTCACTGGTCTCTGGAGCCCCCTGACCAGCCACATACATGGGAAACTTCAAAGCGCGCCACCTCGGTTCTGACACCGAGAAAGATCTAAAGACTGAGATCATCTCCGCTCTCCATCAAATCATTGAACTGCGAGTTAGCAACCCGTGTATTTTCACAAATATCTATACTGCTGCTAACAATGTTGTTTTTCGACTAGAAAAGCTTATGAACATTTTGAGAGATTTTACTAAAAATGGAAATGTTTGTATAATGTAAACACTGAATGTCCTTTACACGTTTATGTACTACTGGTTTTATCCGCTATGTTTACTGAGACTTTCGAATGTAAATCTAGTCATGTATCATGCATCTTAACCTATGTAACTGATATGTATGTTTTTAAATTGCTTAGAAATGAGAATGTTGATATTGCTTTAGTCTTTGATAATCTGATTGAATATTTGAAGCAGAAAAATGTAAAACTTAATCACGTGATAGGATTTGAAAAATAAAATCCTTCATCTATGACTGTGTTTAAACATTATTGTTCAGATTCTCCCGAATGACAGACCGACTGATGAAGAACATATATGAGTTGAAAGTTTGCACAGAGCCATAGTTGAGAAAATGGGTAAAGAGTTAATGATGTCGAGATAAAAAACTGGTTAGCTGAGCAGGATTCATACACTCTCCATAAACCGGTGTCTACAAAGTTTAAACGAAACATGGTTTTTGTGAAACATATCGATGAACAATGGCTGATTTAGTTGATATGTCCAACCTGTCAGAGAGTAACAACAATGCAAAATTTTTGATAACGTGTATTGATATTTTATCTAAAAGAGGAGGTGGTGTTTGTGTTTCTTGCCCAACACTGTTGCCTACAGTAGAGTCAATATCTGGGAAAGGGATAGGTGCCCCAATAAAACTCTACCCCAAGCAATACTAATCTATGAACTATCTATTACAATCACAAGATATAAGAAGTAGACAAATAGAAAAACAAATAGTTTACATACTATAAAACAGTTACTATTACATCAGAGTAAAATACAATGCCATATATAATCATTCACATGCTGCGAACATGCAGACTATATTTGGTTGCTACTGTACTGAATGAAAACAGGCCCACAGGTCAATAGAGGCATTAATCGGTGACCAACCTGAACACATGGGGATCACAGCACCAATGTTACATGTATCTCAGCTCAGCTCAGGCTCTACTGTTATCTATGTTGTGTTTGCTAAGAGTAGTAACTGGCTAGTCCTCATACTGTACACATTGAGCACTCAGGATGATGGTGGATGGTGTAATTTATTCACACTCTGCACAGGGTTCACTGAGACAAAACAAGTGAAATGGCAAAAAAAAAAGCTTAAATGGTTTGCCAGCAGCAATAGCTGTTCTTTCTGCTCAGATACTACACATTAGTTACTAAACATTAATGAAAATACTACCAGTAATTAAAATAACAAATGAATTACAGGTGCATCTCAATAAATTAGAATGTCGTGGAAAAGTTCATTTATTTCAGTAATTCTACTCAAATTGTGAAACTCGTGTATTAAATAAATTCAATGCACACAGACTGAAGTAGTTTAAGTCTTTGGTTCTTTTAATTGTGATGATTTTGGCTCACATTTAACAAAAACCCACCAATTCACTCTCTCAACAAATTAGAATACTTCATAAGACCAATAAAAAACATTTTTAGTGAATTTTTGACTTTCTGGAAAGTATGTTCATTTACTGTACATGTACTCAATACTTGGTAGGGGCTCCTTTTGCTTTAATTACTGCCTCAATTGGGCGTGGCATGGAGGTGATCAGTTTGTGGCACTGCTGAGGTGGTATGGAAGCCCAGGTTTCTTTGACAGTGGCCTTCAGCTCATCTGCATTTTTTGGTCTCTTGTTTCTCATTTTCCTCTTGACAATACCTCATAGATTCTCTCTGGGCTTCAGGTCTGGTGAGTTTGCTGGCCAGTCAAGCACACCAACACCATGGTCATTTAACCAACTTTTGGTGCTTTTGGAAGTCATCACAGACTGTGGAAACTTAACACTGGACTTCAAGCAACTTGGGCTATGAGCTTCTCCACCCTTCCTCCAGACTCTAGGACCTTGGTTTCCAAATGAAATACAAAACTTGCTCTCATCTGAAAAGAGGACTTTGGACCACTGAGCAACAGTCCAGTTCTTCTTCTCCTTAGCCCAGGTAAGACGCCTCTGATGTTGTCTGTGGTTCAGGAGTGGCTTAACAAGAGGAATACGACAACTGTAGCCAAATTCCTTGACACATCTGTGTGTGGTGGCTCTTGATGCCTTGACCCCAGCCTCAGTCCATTCCTTGTGAAGTTCACTCAAATTCTTGAATGGAATTTTGCTTGACAATCCTCATAAGGCTGCGGTTCTCTCGGTTGGTTGTGCATCTTTTTCTTCCACACTTTTTCCTTCCACTCAACTTTCTGTGAACATGCTTGGATACAGCACTCTGTGAACAGCCAGCTTCTTTGGCAATGAATGTTTGTGGCTTACCCTCCTTGTGAAGGGTGTCAATGATTGTCTTCTGGACAACTGTCAAATCAGTAGTCTTCATGATTGTGTAGCCTAGTGAACCAAACTGAGAGACCATTTTGAAGGCTCAGGAAACCTTTGCAGGTTTTGAGTTATAGCTGATTGGCATGCCATCATATTCTAATTTGTTGAGAGAGTGAATTGGTGGGTTTTTGTTAAATGTGAGCCAAAATCATCACAATTAAAAGAACCAAAGACTTAAACTACTTCAGTCTGTGTGCATTGAATTTATTTAATACATGAGTTTCACAATTTAAGTTGAATTATTGAAATAAATGAACTTTTCCACGACATTCTAATTTATTGAGATGCACCTGTATGTGAAACAAGAAAATGTCAGTAAAACTGATCAAAGTAAATCTTACAAATGGAATATAGTATGATACATGACAATTAGTTTCAAAGTAATTTAGTTTTATTTCCAATTCATAAAAACCTATATTCTGATCATATAGTGGACCCATATTAATATTTATGTAGTCAAATAATAAAACATTCAAAAACAACAAACAATTAACCAGACAGGATACAGATAATAAACATGCTCCACCCTTTTTATTCATATTAAATGAAAAATAATAATTCGGCGGTAACCTCTACACTCTAGTACTCAAAATCCCGGTACTGCATCTTAAACTATAAAATGCTAGTCACTTCATTCTACAACGCGCTAGCCATGGTTATGAGTATAAACTCTTAAGACAAAGAACAAATTATGAAACAATATTTAACTGTACAGGGTACAAAACTTTATAAGTAAAAACGTATAAGTACAAGTAAAAACGTTATACAGCAAGTAGGATAATTTATGTTTACTATGAATTATATACATATATTGCAATTCAATAAAAACAGAATCTTAATAACTTTTATTGCAGACCTCTAAGTGCCCAACTTACCAGCAGCAATAGCTGTTCTTTCTGCCGCCGATTACCCACAATGCAATCATTACTATACAAAAAAGGAGGAGAATTTCACCAATGTCCTGAAACTGTTCCTGTACATTTTATTTCTTTTCCACTGACTGGTTTCATCTTGAGTTCAAGAGGATTTTCACCTGCTTCATCACACACACAGATATTCATTACAGGCTGAATATAAAAGAAAAAGATGTGAATTAATCAGCAGAAAGTGGACTGTGGTACTTCATGATCAACAGCATGTAATCATCTCTGCTCCAAGAGAAACATTATCATCTCCTGTTTATAATGAATCATTCAACATTTCTTCATTCTTACTAACATCTGTGTTCTAACATTTAGCTAGAACAAATGAGAACTTCCACAAGTTCTAACAGGATCATGAGCAGATATTTAGCCATCACATCACTGCTCTTATCCAATCACAGGAGCTTGTTTTAAATAACCAACACTACTGTGTCATTTAGCTCTTGTTCTACATTTCTATTTAAGTGCAGACTTTAAGAAGAAGCTGAGGTGAATTTTACAGGAATGACAGAAGACACAATGTTCATGTACAATCACTCTCATGCACTCATTTGGGACATTTTGGTAGACTCTGTCTGAATCCCTGTTTTCTGCCTTCACATGAATTTTAAATCAACACACTTTACTGAACACAAAACAGCATTAAAGACAATTTTTAAAGAAACATTCACATTAAATAGAATAAAAGTGACATTTTCTAAAATTTTTTTTTCCTAACCTGATAATCTCATATTTATTGGAACTAAAGAGAAATGTACAGAGTAATGATAATGAGGTTGAACTTTTATTAAAAGGTCATTACTCACTTCAGAGTCTGTAGTTTGTAATGTTCATCATCCTTAAGAGCAGAGAGCAGCTTCTTTCCTGAGTCTCCTAGATTATTCCAGGTCAGATTCAGGTGTCTCAGGTGTGAGGGGTTTGATCTCAGAGCTGAAGTCAGAGCAGCACAGCCTTCATCTAAAGACACCGCACTCCCACAACCTGTAGAGAGACACAATGACACACTCTTCACTGGTTGTACACAGGGATGTTTCTATAGTTTGATCACTACTGGAGCACAAAACCACACAAGAACTTTATGAAATTATCTGAGAAAAAATTGTTTTACAAAAAAAAAGTAAAGCATTCAATTCTGGTGACTTTATGAGAATGTTTTTATTATTATTATTTTTTAATTATATTCTGTAACAAACATTAATGTAAGTATGTGCTGCAGATGATTTCTTTAGTTAAATTTTACATTTTCACTCGCTGTAAAGGGTTTTGTTAAAATTGTTTACATACACACTTTTTTTGCTAACACAATTCAAAAGAAAAATCTATAAAAAAACATCTTAAACCAACAACTAGTATTTTTCTGGGTAAACTAAGTAACTAGTCCCTAAATGAATAAATCTCTTCAAAACTCTTTCAGTGATGACTAAATCACACACAGGTTTAGAAGAGTTTAGAAATGAGAAGAGATCATCAAGCATTCTTTTAGCAGCTAACAAGCTAACATTATCCATCAAATCTGTAGTAAATTAGATCTGGAAAACAGGATGTGGTCATTCAACTAAATCCACATTCACATCCTCCTCATTAACACAGAGATAAGTGTTAGTCTGCTAGTTTCCTCTCCTCAGTCCTCAGCTACAATGTCAGATTATTAATTATGTGTACTAACTGCTCACATCTGTACTTTATTCACTATAGTCACTGTGTACCATTTTATTCTATTTTTAATTTTAATTTAATTTTATTCTACTTTTATGTCACACACAGTTGAAGATCATGTCACTCCATGTGGTAGTGTGTATGGTTGTGTATGTGACAAAATTCTAATAGAAATGTTTTCAGTAACTTTTCCCTGCTTCACATCTCCACAAAATCTCTGTTTTTAATCAGTGTTCACATGAACAGATGTTTGTTGAGAAGATCAGACTGTCAGTAATCAGACCTAAAACAGGATCAGACTCTAATTAGTTGTTGGAGAAGTTGTTAGTTCATTGGTGTATTTTTTAAAGCCAGACTGTGAAAGTGTAAATGGTTTATTCAGTATTGACAAGAACAACTGTGACTGTGTTTTATTTATACAGAATGTCTTTATCTATTAATCTAGCCATGGGGGTCACAGTCCAGTGACTTCTGTGCCGGTCCCAAGCCCGGATAAATAGAGAGGGTTGCGTCAGGAAGGGCATCCGGCGTAAAACATTGCCAAATTTAACCATGCAAATCATCAGTACGAATTTCATACCGGATCGGTCGAGGCCCGGGTTAACAACGACCGCCATCGGCGCCGTTGACCTACAGGGCGCCGGTGGAAATTGGGCTACTGTTGGTCGAAGAAGTAGAGGAGGGAGGAGAGTGCACAGACAGAGAGAGAAGAGGAAAGGTAAGAGTGTAGGACTGAGAATAGGAACTCTGAATGTTGGTACTATGACAGGGAAAGGTAGAGAGCTGGCTGATATGATGGAGAGAAGGAAGGTGGATATACTGTGTGTACAGGAGACCAGGTGGAAGGGTAGCAAGGCTCGTAGTATAGGAGCAGGATTCAAGCTGTTTTATTATGGTGTGGATAGTAAGAGAAATGGGGTAGGTGTGGTCCTGAAGGAGGAGTTTGTGAGGAATGTCCTGGAGGTGAAGAGAGTGTCAGACAGGGTGATGAGTCTGAAGTTAGAGATTGAAGGGGTGATGTTGAATGTTGTTAGTGGTTATGCCCCACAAGGGAGGTTGTGAGTTAGAGGAGAAAGAGAGATTCTGGAGTGAATTAGATGAGGTGATGGAGAGTATTCCCACGGGTGAGAGAGTGGTGATAGGAGCGGATTTTAATGGACATGTTGGTGAGGGGAACACAGGTGATGAGGAGGTGATGGGCAAGTTTGGAGTTAAGGAAAGGAACCTTGAAGGACAGATGGTAGTGGACTTTGCTAAGAGGATGGACATGGGTGTGGTTAACACTTATTTTCAGAAGAGGGAGGAGCATAGAGTGACTTACAAGAGTGGAGGTAGGAGAACACAGGTAGACTACATCCTATGTAGAAGAGGCAATCTGAAAGAGATTAGTGACTGTAAAGTGGTAGTGGGAGAGAGTGTAGCCAGACAGCATAGGATGGTGGTGTGTAGGATGACTTTGATGGTCTGTAAGACGAAGAGGTCAAAGAGAGAGGTAGAGAAGAAAACCAAGTGGTGGAAGCTGAAAAAGGAGGAATGTTGTGAGGAATTTAGACAGAAGTTGAGGCAGGCTCTGGGTGGTCAGGTATTGCTGCCAGATGACTGGGAAACTACAGCAGAAGTGATCAGGGAGACAGGGAGAAAGGTGCTGGGTGTGTCATCTGGAAGGAGGAAAGAAGATAAGGAGACTTGGTGGTGGAATGAGGAAGTTCAGGATAGTATCCAGAGGAAGAGGTTAGCCAAGAAGAAGTGGGACATGGACAGGACTGAAGAGAATAGACAGGAATACAAGGAGTTACAGCGCAGAGTGAAGAGGGAGGTGTCTAAGGCCAAGCAGAAGGCATATGACGAGTTGTACACTAGGTTAGACACTAGAGAAGGAGAGAAGGACTTGTACAGGTTAGCTAGGCAGAGGGATCGAGATGGGAAGGATGTGCAG
Organism: Hemibagrus guttatus; assembly: GCA_033459395.1. NCBI lineage: Eukaryota > Metazoa > Chordata > Actinopteri > Siluriformes > Bagridae > Hemibagrus > Hemibagrus guttatus. Next base: position 1,705 of record JAUCMX010000418.1, on the reverse strand, counting down.
CAAGTTAGAGTTATTAAGGATAGAGATGGAAGGGTGCTCACAAGTGAGGAGAGTGTACAGAGGAGATGGAAGGAATACTTTGAGGAGCTGATGAATGAGGAAAATGAGAGGGAAAAAAGAGTAGAAGTGGTGAACTCTGTGGAACAGAAAGTAGATAAGATTAGAAAGGATGAAGTCAGGAAGGCTTTGAAGAGGATGAAAAGTGGAAAGGCAGTTGGTCCTGACGACATCCCGGTGGAGGTCTGGAAGTGTCTGGGAGAGGCAGCAGTGGAATTTTTAGCTAGTTTGTTCAACAGGGTTTTAGAGAGTGAGAGGATGCCTGAGGAATGGAGAAGAAGTGTGTTAGTGCCGATCTTTAAGAATAAGGGTGACGTGCAGAGTTGCAGCAACTATAGGGGGATAAAGTTGATGAGCCATACAATGAAGCTATGGGAAAGAGTAGTGGAAGCTAGGTTAAGGAAGGTAGTGGAAATTTGTGAGCAGCAGTATGGCTTCATGCCCAGAAAGAGCACAACAGATGCAATTTTTGCTCTGAGAATTTTGATGGAGAAGTATAGGGATGGTCAGAGGGAGTTGCACTGTGTGTTTGTAGACTTGGAGAAAGCGTTTGACAGGGTGCCAAGAGAAGAGCTGTGGTACTGTATGAGGAAGTCAGGAGTAGCAGAGAAGTATGTCAGAGTGGTGCAGGACATGTATGAGAGGAGCAGGACAGTGGTGAGGTGTGCTGTAGGTCAGACAGAGGAGTTCAATGTGGAGGTGGGACTGCATCAGGGATCGGCTCTGAGCCCCTTCCTGTTTGCTATAGTGATGGACCAGTTGTCAGAGGAGATCAGACAGGAGTCTCCTTGGACAATGATGTTTGCAGATGACATTGTGATCTGTAGTGAGAGCAGGGAGCAGGTGGAGGAAAACCTGGAGAGGTGGAGGTTTGCGCTGGAGAGAAGAGGAATGAAAGTCAGTCGTAGTAAGACTGAGTACATGTGTGTGAATGAAAGGGAGGGAAGTGGAACAGTAAGGTTACAGGGTGAAGAGGTGAAGAAGGTACAGGAGTTTAAGTACTTGGGGTCAACAGTCCAGAGTAATGGAGAGAGTGGGAAAGAGGTAAAGAAGCGAGTGCAGGCAGGTTGGAATGGGTGGAGAAAGGTGTCGGGAGTTCTGTGTGATCAGAAAATATCAGCGAGAATCAAGGGGAAGGTGTACAGGACAGTGGTGAGAGCGGCCATGCTGTATGGTTTAGAGACAGTGTCACTGAGGAAGAGACAGGAGTCAGAGCTAGAGGTAGCAGAGCTGAAGATGTTGAGGTTCTCTTTGGGAGTGACAAGATTGGACAGGATTAGGAATGAGTACATCAGAGGGACAGCTCATGTTGGACGTTTGGGGGACAAAGTTAGGGAGGCCAGATTAAGATGGTTTGGACATGTTCAGAGGAGGGAGAGTGAGTATATTGGTAGGAGAATGTTGGACATGGAGCTGCCAGGCAGGAGGCAAAGAGGAAGGCCAAAGAGGAGGTATATGGATGGAATTAATGAGGATATGAAGCTAGTGGGTGCAAGTGTTGAGGATACAGAAGATAGGGATAGGTGGAGAGAGATGATTCGCTGTGGAGACCCCTGAAGGGAAAAGCCGAAAGAAGAAGAAGAAGAAGAAGTCTTTATCTATTATTATCACCTGGATGAAGATTACACCATGATTTATCATTAATGTT
>JAUCMX010000417.1:0-14007 GCA_033459395.1 Hemibagrus guttatus | reverse complement strand
CTTAAGAGGTGAGCACTCTCAAAGCGGCGTCTCAGGCTTCGGCGGAGAGGCCTGTGGCCTGCGAAGTGAGAATCAGCAAGGCCAACGTTCTTAAAAACAAAGTATACGGCAACCCTAGAAACAGGAGAGGGGAACGTCATAACAACCCTCAGATAGGACAATAACAAGATATGAAATTGACTGGTGGAACAGAACAGCCGAATGAGAAATTAATATAATATTAATAGAAGTACACAGTGTGCTAAAAACAAAGTATGCCACACACAGAAAGAGCATAAGGAGTGGGTAAAGAAATAAATAGGGAAATTGACTTACCTAGGTAAGGTGTAAGCTGTAAGGTCCGGTGGGGAAAAACCAGAGGTGTCAGAGATGGAAGAGGCGAGATGATGCGAGGCGAATGGCAAGTAGCGGTGTTTATAGATTAGGTGGGGCAAGGCAGGGCCCAAGTTAAATCAAAACAGTGAATGAACCTTTTCTAGTGGCTGATATTACCCAAAACATGGAACAAAGTAAGCAATCACAGAATGACAACTAAGCACAGAAGTAATGTAATGTACAGGGGAAATACAAAAAGGGATGTTATAAAAAATATGGGAGGTAACTGGACTAAACCTAACTGAACTAGCTGCAGAGAAAAATAAGGTTAAGCCTCAGATAATAAAACCAACAGTGAATATAGATAAAGGAATAAAACCTAATTAAATGTTGGGAAGGGAAACATCTCAATACTCTAAATAAATGCCAAATAACCCCACAAAGCAAGCCCTCAAGTACTCTGATATAGGGGATATGATAAATAGGTTCCTAAAATATAAAGTGGGAAAAAACCTAATTTCTGCATAATACTGTGACCTGGTAATTGTGATAGACAGGCTTTGGCCTGACCCACAGACCTGGCCATTGGTATCCTTAAGGCCATCAGGTATGGACAAACGAAGGGGGGTATGATTTTATGGGGGCCTATTCAGCAAAATAATCATCTATCGTCAAAACAAGCGCTGACAAACAAGTGTAAGGAGGAGTGAAGAGTCCCCTATATATAGGGAACATTTATGTGGGGGATTTTGCACTTGACCGCATCAAGCTCAAAGCTGTGGTTTTGAGTGCTAATAAAGCTGGTTTGCTTCTTCTCATTCAAGCTTGAAGGAGTTTTTTTATTTTCTTTCTTACAATTTAGCAAAGTGTTTAATAAATATGGGTAATTGCAGAAGACTTGAGAACCACCCAGAAGAGTGTCCACTCAGAGGAGACTCTGAGTTCCAACACCTGTCATTCCCTTTGCTTGACGGACAGGCCGAGGCCATGCCTTAGCAGGCACACGGAAAGTCACATGACAGAATAAGGTTCAATGTTGCCCTGGACACTCTGACATTGAACCATTAACAGCTGGATTAGAGTAAGTCCAGCCCCTTCATTTGGTTGAGTGGAAAATGGCTGTGGAACAGCTGACAGTGATGAGCACAGTGTGGCGACAATAGGCTAGGGAAAAGTATGGGTTGATGGAAAAGGAAATTGAGTGTTTGGGCATAGTTTGAAAAAAAAAACAGATGTCGTGTCAGAGAGAAGTAAGTAAGTAAGTAAGTAATAAAGTAAGTAGTAAGTAAGAAAGTAAGTATTAAGTAAGTAAGTATTAAGTAAGTAAGTAAGTAAGTAAGTAAAGTAAATTAATCCGGTGGAAATTGGGCTACTGTTGGTTGAAGAAGTAGAGGAGGGAAGAGAGTGCACAGACAGAGAGAGAAGAGGAAAGGTAAGAGTGTAGGACTGAGAATAGGAACTCTGAATGTTGGTACTATGACAGGGAAAGGTAGAGAGCTGGCTGATATGATGGAGAGAAGGAAGGTCAAAATATTGTGTGTACAGGAGACCAAGGGTAGCAAGGCTCGTGGTATAGGAGCAGGATTCAAGCTGTTTTATTATGGTGTGGATAGTAAGAGAAATGGGGTAGGCGTGGTCCTGAAGGAGGAGTTTGTGAGGAATGTTCTGGAGGTGAAGAGAGTGTCAGACACTGGTGTCACAGTGTCGGTGATGAGTCTGAAGTTAGAGATTGAAGGGGTGATGTTGAATGTTGTTAGTCGTTATGCCCCACAGGTAAGTTGTGAGTTAGAGGAAAAAGAGAGATTCTGGAGTGAATTAGATGAGGTGATGGAGACTTTTCCCCACGGGTGAGAGAGTGGTGATAGGAGCGGATTTTAATGGACATGTTGGTGAGAGGAACAGAGGTGATGAGGAGGTTATGGGCAAGTTTGGAGTTAAGGAAAGGAACCTAGAAGGACAGATGGTAGTGGACTTTGCTAAGAGGATTGACATGGCTGTGGTTTTAACACCTATTTTCAGAAGAAGGAGGAGCATAAAGTGACTTACAAGAGTGGAGGTAGGAGAACACAGATAGACTTCATCCTATGTAGAAGAGGCAACTGTGACTATAAAGTGGTAGTGGGAGACAGTGTAGCCAGACAGCATAGGATGGTGGTGTGTAGGATGACTTTGATGGTCTGTAAGAAGAAAAGGTCAAAGATAGAGATAGAGAAGAAAACCAAGTGGTGGAGGCTGAAAAAGGGGGGATGTTGTGAGGAATTTCGACAGAAGTTGAGGCAGGCTCTGGGTGGTCAGGTAGTGCTGCCAGATGACTGGGAAACTACAGCAGAAGTGATCAGGGAGACAGGGAGAAAGGTGCTGGGTGTGTCATCTGGAAGGAGGAAAGAAGATAAGGAGATTTGGGTGGTGGAATGAGGAAGTTCAGGATAGTATCCAGAGGAAGAGGTTAGCCAAGAAGAAGTGGGACATGGACAGGACTGAAGAGAATAGACAGGAATACAAGGGTTACAGCGCAGAGTGAAGAGGGAGGTGTCTAAGGCCAAGCAGAAGGCATATGACGAGTTGTACACTAGGTTAGACACTAGAGAAGGAGAGAAGGACTTGTACGGGTTAGCTAGGCAGAGGGATCGAGAGGGGAAAGGGATGTGCAGCAAGTTAGAGTTATTAAGGATAGAGATGGAAGGGTGCTCACAAGCTGTTTTATTATGGTGTGGACAGTAAGAGAAATGGGGTAGGTGTGGTCCTGAAGGAGGAGTTTGTGAGGAATGTTCTGGAGGTGAAGAGAGTGTCAGACAGGGTGATGAGTCTGAAGTTAGAGATTGAAGGGGTGATGTTGAATGTTGTTAGTGGTTATGCCCCACAGGTAGGTTGTGAGTTGGAGGAGAAAGAGAGATTCTGGAGTGAATTAGATGAGGTGATGGAGAGTATTCCCACGGGTGAGAGAGTGGGATAGGAGCGGAGTTTAATGGACATGTTAATAGACACTAGAGAAGGAGAGAAGGACTTGTACAGGTTAGCTAGGCAGAGGGATCGAGATGGGAAGGATGTGCAGCATGTTAGAGTTATTAAGGATAGAGATGGAAGGGTGCTCACAAGTGAGGAGAGTGTACAGAGGAGAGGGAAAGGGAAATACTTTGAGGAGCTGATGAATGGGGAAAAATGAGAGGGAAAAAAGAGTAGAAGGGGTGAACTCTGTGGAACAGAAAGTAGATAAGATTAGAAAGGATGAAGTCGGGAAGGCTTTGAAGAGGATGAAAAGGGGGAAGGCAGTTAGGCAGTCCTGATGACATCCCGGTGGAGGTCTGGAAGTGTCTGGGAGGGGCAGCAGTGGAATTTTTAGCTAGTTTGTTCAACAGGGTTTTAGAGAGTGAGAAGATGCCTGAGGAATGGAAAAGAAGTGTGTTAGTGCCGATCTTTAAGAATAAGGGTGACGTGCAGAGTTGCAGTAACTATAGGGGGATAAAGTTGATGAGCTATACAATAAAGGTATGGGAAAGAGTAGTGGAAGCTAGGTTAAGGAAGGTAGTGGAAATTTGTGAGCAGCAGTATGGCTTCATCCCCAGAAAGAGCACAACAGATGCAATTTTTGCTCTGAAAATTTTGAGGGAGAGGTATAGGGATGGTCAGAGGGAGTTGCACTGTGTGTTTGTAGATTTGGGAGAAAGCATATGACAGGGTCCCAAGAGAAGAGCTGTGGTACTGTATGAGGAAGTCAGGAGTAGCAGAGAAGTATGTGTTCAGACTGTGCAGGACAGTGATGAGGTGTGCTGTAAGTCAGACGAGGAGTTCAAAGTGGAGGTGGGACTGCATCAGGGATCGGCTCTGAGCCCCTTCCTGTTTGCTATAGTGATGGACCAGTTGTCAGAGGAGGTCAGACAGGAGTCTCCTTGGACAATGATGAAGGTGTACAGGACAGGGGGGAGACCGGCCATGCTGTATGGTTTAGAGACAGTGTCACTGGGGAAAGAGACTGGAGTCAGAGCTAGAGGTAGCAGAGCTGAAGATTTTGAGGTTCTCTTTGGGAGTGACAAGTTTGGGACAGGATTAGGAATGAGTACATCAGAGGGACAGCTCATGTTGGATGTTTGGGGGACAAAGATAGGGAGGCCAGATTAAGATGGTTTGGACATGTTCAGGGGAAGGAGAGTGAGCAAAATGGTAGGAGAATGTTGGACATGGAGCTGCCAGGCGGGAGGCAAAGGGGAAAGGGCCCAAAAAAGCAGGTATATGAATGGAATTAATGAGGATATGAAGCTAGTGGGTGCAAGTGTTGAGGATGCAGAAGATGGGGATAGATGGAGAGAGATGATTCGCTGTGGCGACCCATGAAGTGAAAAGCCGAAAGAAGAAGAAGAAGAAGACACTAGATAGGATGTATAAATTGCAGTGAAGCATCACACCATTTGTGTACTATTTAGTATATCTAATGTGGATAGGGGATAGCAACCCCAGTTATTCCAGACTAAGAAAATATAATGATCTGCTGCATTTATTGTCATCTCCTCAGTAGAACAGAAGTGAAAAAAAAAGAGAAAACAAGAAAAAAATAATAAAGCCTAAGGATGAAAATGTTATTGTACACAACACCGAGACTGTCACAGGACCTGAGTAGGAGTAGTAGCTGGTAATCTGGTAAGCTTTCTTTGGCAGTTGTATGCTTTTTCTGTAATTGTTTTTCCCTTAGGGTTCTGTTTGTTCTGCATGTTATTTCAGATCATTACAGAGCCAAGAGCTGACATAGCGAACTAGCAACTAACAAGCTAGCAATCTCACAAAAACACAAGGCCTTGTTGAATAGAATTCCTCAAACAGGCCAGCAGTGAGGCCTCCTTCTACAAGGAAAAGCTTGAAACTTCTGCACAAGACCCCCGAAAGCTCCACAACATCTTCTCGTCACTACTCAACCCCCCGGGTCCACCTTCTCCATCCTCCCTGACCGCTGAAGATTTTGCCTCTTTTTACACAGAGAAGTTTGAGAGGATCTGCCAGACCTTCACATCTCCCCCAACTTCACCTACATCACACAATCAGCACTCCGCTACTCCTTCACTGACGCAGCTCTCAACTGTAGCAGCAGAAGGGGTTTTTGCAAATTACTCGGTCCTGCAATCCTACCACCTGCCCACTGGATCCAATCCCTTCAGCTATGCTCCAGACCATCTCACCTGACCTCCTACCCTTTATCACCACAGTCATCAAGGGATCCTTAACGTCTGGTCACGTTCCAACTGCCTTTAAGAAAGCCAGGGTCATCCCCATCCTGAAGAAACCTGCTCTGGATCCCTCAGACATCAGCAACTACAGACCGGTATCACTTCTCTCATTCCTTTCAAAAATTCTTGAACATGTTGTTTGTAATCAGCTGTCTGACTATCTCATGCAGAATAACCTCCATGACCCCAACCAGTCTGGCTTCAAAGCAGCACATTCCACAGAGACTGCCCTTTTGGCAGTCACTGAGAAACTACATTCTGCTAGATCAGCCAAACTGTCATCGGTCCTCATCCTCCTCGCCCTGTCTGCAGCATTTGACACAGTAAACCAAAAGACTCTCTTGTCCACCCTCAGGAGTCTTGGAATTTGTGGAACAGCATGGGAATGGTTTGCTTCCTACCTGGATGGTCGCTCATATCAGGTAACATGGAAGGGATTGACATCTGCTCCACGCAGACTCTCTACTGGTGCCCCGCAAGGCTCAGTGCTTGGTCCTCTCCTTTTCTCCCTCTATACTCACTCTCTTGGCAAAGTTATATCCTCACATGGCTTTTCATACCACTGCTATGCTGATGACACACAACTTATCTTCTCCTTCCCTCCCTCAGATACCACGACTTCTGCTCGGATCTCGGCGTGTCTGGCGGACATTTCATCTTGGATGACTGCTCATCAGCTGAAACTCAACCCCAGCAAAACCGAGCTGCTGATAATTCCAGGTGATCCATCCCCAGCCCAAGACCTCGCGATATCTCTGAGCAACTCCATGATTTCCCCTACAGCCTCTGCTCGCAACCTTGGGGTAACCATGGACAATCAACTATCCTTTTCTTCCCATGTCACTAATGTGACACGCTCATGTCGGTTTCTTCTGTACAACATCAGAAGGATTCGGCCATTTCTATCCACACAGGCTACTCAGGTGCTTGTTCAATCTCTGGTCATCTCGAGATTGGACTACTGCAACTCTCTTCTGGCAGGTCTACCTCTGAACGCAATTCGCCCACTGCAAATGACCCAAAAATGCAGCTGCACGACTTGTTTCAACTTGCCCAAGTTCCCCCACACCACCCCACTGCTGCTTTCCCCTACACTGGCTTCCGGTAGCCGCACGCATCAGATTCAAAACACTAATGCTTGCCTACAAAGCCAAGAATGGACCAGCGCCATCTTACCTCAAAGCTCTCGTCACTTCTCGCACTGCACCTCGCTTACTCAGATCCACTAGCACTGCCCGACTGGTCCCACCATCTCTCAGGGAAAAAGGTAGGTATACATCTAGACTCTTCTCTGTTCTGGCACCGAGGTGGTGGAACGAACTTCCCCTAGGTATCCGTACGGCCGAGTCTCTGACTGTCTTCAAACGGCAACTGAAGACTTACCTCTTCCTGAAGTACTTAAACTAGCTCTTATTTTTCCAGTTCACGTAATATGTTGAAAAAAAAAAAAAAAAAAAAAACCCAACTCAGTGTTTAGGCTAATGGTACCCCAAGTTGTGTCTTATTGAACCAGTGTTAATGTATTCAGTGAGTGAGAACTAAAGCACTTTTGTACGTCGCTCTGGATAAGAGCGTCTGCCAAATCCCAGAAATGTAAATGAAAATGTGAGTTTACTTGCTCTTAACTGTACTAGCAACAGCACGATTCAATTCAATTTTTTTGTATAGCGCTTTTAACAATGGAAATTGTCTCAAAGCAGCTTTGCAGAACAAAACAAACATAAGAAACATAAAAAAACATGCAAAAGCCCTAGATGTTAGACAAAATCATCCCTAGTGAGCAAGCCTGAGGCTACTGTGGCAAGGAAAAACTCCCTTAGATGGTATGAGGAAGAAACCTTGAGAGGATCCAGACTCAAAAGGGAACCCATCCTCATTTGAGTGACATCGGATAGTACGTACACACACACACACACACACACACAGTTGTAAAGAAAAAAAAAATGAAGAGACGGGGACAACCAGTAATCAGTCAGACATGTCATTTTTAGAGGGCCATAACACACACTGGACAAACAGCAGATTTATTGTTTCCATGTATTGTAAACTGCCAACAATATTTCCTACCAAGTCTATGGATTTTTCATATAATAGTCTCTATAATTTAGATAAAATGGTGTGAAAAACAAAAACCTCCTACAAGTGTTAGTTCTGCAGAGGAATATGTCTTGTTGCTCACAGAGATCAGTGGAGAATTGCCAGACTGGTTGGGGCTGAGAGGAAAGCAATGATCAGTCAAATAATTACTCTTTACAACCATGGTGATGAAAACAGCATCTCAGAAGGCACAACACACTGAACCTTTTGGTGAAGCTACAACAGCAGAAGAGCTCATTGGATTCTGCTCCTTTCAGCCCAAAAACAGGAATCTGAGGCTACAGTGGGTACAGGCTTAATGACATGGACTGTTCACGATACATAAACGCTGCCAACGAAATGAGCATAGCAAAAATATAATACACTAGGCTCTATTTTAAAATAACAATCATAACTGTCATAACATCAATCAAAAACTAGCTAATGGTAAACCTAGGCTAAGCTAGCAAGAAACACAAGGAGTGACACCTGCGCTCTGACATAGTTTGTCTAGATTTGAAAAAAATAAGTAAATGGTGGAATGTAGGTGCACACACAGTCTTACATGTTCTCAAAACCCGTGGGGCTAATATAAGTGTAAAATGGAGTACAAGCAACAAACAAACAAACAACATTAGACTAGCATGCTAACACTGAACCAATAGTCTGAAACAATGTACTGCATTTTAAACTGGGAGCTCCACCTCTTTTGGTTTTCTTTTGGGTCTTCTCACTGGTCAAGTGTGTCACCCAGTTAATGGTGATTGCCACAGAGTCCCACCTCTGGGAGGACAGCTACAGACAGATTATCAGGAAACTAAAAATGGAGAAATAAAGAAACAGAGATAGGAGGGATACCAACAACAGCATCCTTCACCTCCTTTCCTTACCTCAGAAACTTTAAAATAAGAGAGTACTGTTCTCACATCTATGTTCATACATATATAGAGTAGAATATATATTTTCACAAATCAAATACCTTTTTCACAGATCATTCTTCACAGATCTTTACAACTTTTGGGAAAATTTGGGGCAGAACACAGGGTCAGCCATGATATAGCACTCCTGGAGCAGTGAGGGTAAAGAGCCTTGCTCTTAATGAAACAATATCAGCTTGACAGGTCCTCTGTTGAAGTGCAGGATTCTGTATAGGTTTTGTAGTACCACAGAAACTAAACTACACTATTCCAATACTCAACTGTTTTATTTGTTAATACTGATAAATCAAATGTTGTAGTCATTCTAGATAACATTTACATATTAGATGTTAGGAGAAATTAGACTGCTAATCTTTGTTACTTAATCAACTGGTCAATAAACAATAATCACCAGCATGAAATGGGATTTCCACCTGTTTTGTTGTGTCCATGTTCAGTATTTTAAATTTTTTTCTCAGGTTAAACTCCACAGTCATGGTTAATGGCTCATATGTAAATAGACACACTGAGCTTTATAATTTTGGATTTTTAATTTTAAAATTTTAGTGTTTCATCAGTATTTCTGTTCTTATCTAGCCTACTAGAGGAAACATATTACTAGAAAAGTTTCAAAAAACTAAAACAGTTACTGTTATGGGTTTGACACGAATATTACCAAAGTGTCGAAAGGGTGAACATAGTCTGTAGTTTGTTCACAAAAATACTTGACAGATTTATTTCTGTTATTTATATTCTTCTTTACAACAGGAAGTTTTGCAGATTAAATTAAGGTGACCGATGAAGATGCCAACATTGTCAGGAAAAAAACATACTCTGTTATTCTAAAATGTTCATGCGAGTCAAGCAGTGATTACACTGGGGTTTACTCTTCTTTTTCTTTTACCAACTTAAGAGCCATGCTTTTCTCACAAGATGGAGCTATTTGCACTTTTACATTCACTTCATCATCAGTCTGTCACATTAACCATCATTTTAAACATCAAATGTAGTAACAGTGTATTTTAATGGACACAATATTAGAGTTTAACTAATGTTGTATTCTTTGTAGAATAAAGCCCACATTGCACTTCATTAACAACTCCTCATACAGCTAGTTTATTATGTGGCTGGTTATTATTGCATGGAACCAGTGGACACTGTAGATAAGAAACCCAGTAAACACTCTGTCCTGGACATTCTTGTACCATTACAGTTAGAACAATGCTACACTTTATTTATTTGGTCTATTCTAGATTGAATCTGAAAAACAAATAAAAACAACATGACTATGTCAAATGGATTAGTTTTTAATGTTATGTTTGCTTACTTTAGAAACTAGTTTGGATTTAAATGGAATATTGGTTCCAGATGTAGATGCAGACACCACTGATTTAATGTGTAATTAAATGACTTTAATTAATTTATTGACTGTAAATAAATCCTGGATTCATCAGCAAGAATCAACAATCTGTCAGCAACATTGGTGACACTGTCATGTGATGCTGTGGGGTGGAGCTTGATGAAGCTTTATGAAATTAACATATTAGAGTAAAGAAAGAATATTCCCATTCAGCTAAAAAAAAAAAAAAAAAAAAGGGAAAAACTAATAAACTAAGACAAAAAAACAAAAGAAGAGAGCAAAAGGAAAACAAAACATCCCCAAAAAAACTAAACAAAATGACACAAAAAGTTGATCAGCAACTGTCGAATAGTTCTGTGTTGTATTAGTGACTCAGTTCACTGTCACTGATACTGTGAAGTGATGATCTATGTAAAATTATGCTACAACAGCATCACTTCCTGGGTGTGGGCCCTTTTAGAGACGTGTAAAGTTCAGCAGATACAGCACTATTATACAGAATCCTCACAGAGCTGTGTTCAGAAAACGTTCAACTATACAACTTACTGTACATAGTGAGATACATACCACTGATTCTCACTCTAGTTACAGGTAATTAGAAGGTAGTTTTTTTTATTATTAACTAATACTCTTTACTCTTTGAATTAAAAATAATACTTTATTAATGTTTTTATACCTGAATTATATATAATTTTTATAAATCTCTTCTTCTATACACAGACAGTTTTGCAGAAAAAATTGGGCCAAAGGAGGAAGATGCCAAAATTGTCATGAAGGGAAAAAAACACTGTTACTCTGAGATGTTCATATGAGTCAAGCAGTGCTTATGTTATTCTTTACTGGTACAAACAATATCCTAACAGCGCACCACAGTTTTTACTGTATAAAGGTGCAAAGTCAAGATCTGATGATTACAACCCCTCTGGGTCTCGATTCAATGCAGAAACATCCCCAGACTCTACTGTACTTACTATCAAAAATCTGCAGATCTCAGATTCTGCACTCTATCACTGTGCTCTTATAGGAGTATTATCACAGTGATACAGAGTCAATGAGAGACTGTACAAAAACCTATGAAATAATTCATTTGAAGTTAAATGTTAAATATCAAAGATACTTCCTTTTCCAACTTATCAGTTAACCACAGACACAAAAGACATTTTGCTGGGTTCTTGAGGGTTCCAAAGAGGTTCTAATCCCACAGGAGCCCTCTCTTTATTGTTAACTTGACTTTGTTTAACCGAGTTCCTTTTGCTCGGATGCCAACCCATACAAACAGGAAGGCTGTACTGTTTCAGAGTATAGTGAACATCCGTCAGCTCAGCACAAGCCCAAAAAAGAACAGCCTGGCTCGTTGGTCTAGGGGTATGATTCTCGCTTTGGGTGTGCGAGGGCTCGGGTATAAATCCCCGACAAGCCCTGCTTTTTACATAGAATACACTGTGTGAGACAAAGCTAACGAAAACTTAGAGTTTTTCAAGAGGTCCAAGGAGGTACAAATCCCAAGGTGTATTCCACCAAATAGAAGTTGTGTAGGAGCCATTTTTTGTATTGTAGAGATTTTGTTGTCCACTGCGTGGCGCTAAACCATAGTATAAGTAAAGCTCCTGTGTAATGAGTCAGGTGATGTTGGTAATGGGGAAGCACATGGTTTTTGACCGTGCTAAATGGGTTATTTGCTAGGATGTGGATTATGCGTATGTGGATATGTGCTTTGTTTTCAAGATATGAACTTTATGTACACATGTTGACGAAGGAAGGAGAAGCAAAGATTTAGGATTTGTTTATTCACTTGAACAAAATAAAGACATTCTGTTTGGATCCACGTTAGTATGCGTTAAATATGTGCTCACTCCTGTTAGCAGCGACAACGGCTTAATGGAAGGCCATAATAATACCGTAATAATAATAATTCTTCTTCTCTTGGCTGCTCGCTTTAGGGGGCGCCACAGCGGATCATTTTTCTCCATCGCAATCTGTCCTCTGCATCGCTCTCTGTCACACCAATCCCCTGCATGTCTTCCATCACCACATCCATACACCTCCTCCTGGGGCCCTTTCGCTTCACCTCTTTCCCACTGGGTAAAGCTACAATCCATTGAATTCTTCCATTTAAATCGTACTTAAGCTTGTTGATGAACTGATATGAACTCTTTCTGCCTTTTTTTATCTCTCTGTGTTTGTGAGCGTCAGTCCCCAAAGTCCTAAGCACCAAACATGTACTGTATTTGGGTTGCAATCATGTAGTGCATTTGCAGTTAATTTTTTACTTTTTTTTCTTACTATTAATTAAGACAATCACAGAAGGTATAGTTTGCGTATGAGTTAGGTCGCCTCTCAACATAGCATTAGCAAAAACTACTGCTAATGCAATCGTATCTAGATAAAACGCCAACTTTTGTCAGAACATCAGGCGAGAGCTATGCGTACTGCTGCACACCATTACGTATAGCAGCTCTTTTTTCCTGCTAGTATATAGACTGCTGTGATCGTATAGTGGTTAGTACTCTGGGTTGTGGCTGCAGCAACCCTGGTTCGAATCCGGGTCACAGCATCGGATTTTCTGCATCGCCGTCTAATGGGAGGCCTGACCATGGGTAGTTACCCCTTATCCATTGTCAAGCACCTTTAAAAGCATAAGTAGGACCTTGCTTCCCAACATGTCTGTGGGCCAGTGGTGCAATGGATAACACATCTGACTACAGATCAGAAGATTCTAGGTTTGACTCCTGGCTAACTTGGCTCCTTTTTGCCCAGTCCAAACATGTGCAACAGACTCCAGCGGAGTAACAGAGCTCGTAATCTCTGAAATGAGGAGAGTCCTGTACTGGGTAGCACGCTGGCTTACTGCACCAGGTCTACTAACCCACGCTTCGTCCAGCGGCTGATCTACCCCTTTGAGTCACGGCTCGAGTAGCCGAATGCTTGGAGAGCCGTGAACGCTGACTTGTGTAGCAAATTACTGCGTCACTACTCACTTAACACAAAACATGTGAACCACCTAAACAGGGGAAATTAACTTCTTCTTCTTCTTTCGGCTTTTCCCTTCAGGGGTCGCCACAGCGAATCATCTCTCTCCACCTATCCCCATCTTCTGCATCCTCAACACTTGCACCCACTAGCTTCATATCCTCATTAATTCCATCCATATACCTCCTCTTTGGCCTTTCCCCTTTGCCTCCTACCTGGCAGCTCCATGTCCAACATTCTCCTACCAATATACTCACTCTCCCTCCTCTGAACATGTCCAAACCATCTTAATCTGGCCTCCCTAACTTTGTCCCCCAAACGTCCAACATGAGCTGTCCCTCTGATGTACTCGTTCCTAATCCTGTCCAATCTTGTCACTCCCAAAGAGAACCTCAACATCTTCAGCTCTGCTACCTCTAGCTCTGACTCCTGTCTCTTCCTCAATGACACTGTCTCTAAACCATTCAGCATAGCCGGTCTCACCACTGTCCTGTACACCTTCCCCTTGATTCTCGCTGATATTTTCTGATCACACAGAACTCCCGACACCTTTCTCCACCCATTCCAACCTGCCTGCACTCGCTTCTTTACCTCTTTCCCACACTCTCCATTACTCTGGACTGTTGACCCCAAGTACTTGAACTCCTGTACCTTCTTCACCTCTTCACCCTGTAACCTTTCCAGGTTTTCCTCCACCTGCTCCCTGCTCTCACTACAGATCACAATGTCATCTGCAAACATCATTGTCCAAGAAGACTCCTGTCTGACTTCCTCTGACAACTGGTCCATCACTATAGCAAACAGGAAGGGGCTCAGAGCCGATCCCTGATGCAGTCCCACCTCCACTTTGAACTCCTCTGTCTGACCTACAGCACACCTCACCACTGTCCTGCTCCTCTCATACATGTCCTGCACCACTCTGACATACTTCTCTGCTACTTCTGACTTCCTCATACAGTACCACAGCTCTTCTCTTGGCACCCTGTCATACGCTTTCTCCAAGTCTACAAACACACAGTGCAACTCCCTCTGACCATCCCTATACTTCTCCATCAAAATCCTCAGAGCAAAAATTTCATCTGTTGTGCTCTTTCTGGGCATGAAGCCATACTGCTGCTCACAAATTTCCGCTACCTTCCTTAACCTAGCTTCCACT
>JAUCMX010000416.1:0-14029 GCA_033459395.1 Hemibagrus guttatus | reverse complement strand
AATAGTGGATTTCATCAAACAGCTTCAGGAAAACTTCATGTCCAGATTTGATGACTACTAGCCATCATTGCCTTCGTCCGTTTCTCAAAGCAGCATTTTACTTCGTTTGTTAGTTTCATTTTGAGCCACGCCATCTTTTTCTCAAACAAGAAGCTTCATTCTGTTTAAGATAAAGAAATTGTGCAAAATGTGTGTGCTAAGCTTCTGTATAGAACATGTATGTGAGTGTATGTGCAATGATGAGCAGCTCTGTTACCGCTGAGAGGCCGAGACAGGGAGGACAGAAAGGAGCCGTGAATGGTGGCTTGTACATCTGAATGAATGTGTGTCAAAGTAAGATATTAAATAGCGTATAATAAACATTTCTTGGTAGAGATGGGTTCCTAGCTTTGCATGTATGTTATCCATGGGACTCACAGCTATATAATTTAAACAGTCAATTTTCAAAATCATCTGGCGGACCAGAAATTATTGGCCAGGGGCCAGAGGTGTCGGGTTAATGGTGGTGTGTTAATGGTGTATAGTTATTCTGTCCCAGATGCGTGTTTCATCTACGCAAAACTGACAGATAGCTAACAGGAGTCAGAAAAGGTCAGACGCAGGAGTAAAGTTGAGGGTTTTTACTATTATGTTCTTTCCCTTTCTTTCTCTTTTTTGTAAAACTGAAACATACAAAGATTACAAGTATCTTATTACAGAATGTTCATGAATAAACATGAATGAATTTACATCATTTACAATGTTGAAAGCACAACTGGCTGCATCCAACTTTGCTTAGTATTATGGTTGGAGAATAGTTCAATTTAAACTCAAACTTATTAATTACAAATATATACACATTAAAAGAAAGGTAACAACTTACAGGCAAAGCCTTTCCAAGGCACAAAACGTAAAGGAAACAGAGAGCCAACCGCATGGAAAGAATCTGGAACAGTGTAGTTATTTCCTGGTTAACCTCTAACCCAAGAGTCACATGACCCAAACCAACCACTAAGAAAACAGCTCACAGTCATCAACGTTCTTTGATGTTACACCAAACTGCCACAAGATGGTGCTAAGAAATAACAAATAAATGTATGCCATGACACTCCCCGCCTGGTATTGTTTCGATACCACTATATACCCAACCGAGATAAAGGGAATGTTCATATAAACCCCCCAAAATATCAATCCTCTGTTGGCATGAGAAGAACAGTTTCTGATATAGGTCTGAGGAATGTCTTGATTGTCCCATTCCTTGCAACTCTTAGTTCAATTGTTCTCACTTTTCCATCACTGCTGGTGAAAATCTTGGTTACAAGAGCCATAGGCCATTCATTGCGCTTGGCTTGAGCATCCTTAAGAAGGACCACATCGCCCTCTCTTAGATTTCGTTGTTCCCTTTGCCATTTGCTTCGGCTTTGAAGCGTTGCGAGGTATTCATGCCTCCATCTACTCCAGAAAGTGTTGGCAAGAAGTTGCACCTGTCTCCATTGCTGTCTGTGGAGATCGGTTTCCTTGAAGTCACCTGGAGGTGAGAGGACTGAATGACCCTTTTGAGTTAGGAGCATGGCTGGCGTCAACAAGAAAGGTGAGTCTGGGTCTGGAGAAATAGGAACAAGAGGTCTTGAATTGACAATTCCTATAACCTCTGCCATCAGAGTAGACAACACTTCATGTGTCAAACAGGAAGGACTGATCTGCTGGAGCATGGAATCCAGTATACGCCTGGAGACTCCTATCATCCGCTCCCAGGCTCCTCCCATGTGGGATGCGTGAGGTGGATTGAAGACCCATGAACAACCTTCTCCACCAAGATACCTCTTCACACTAGGCTGCTGAGAATCGGTTAGCACAATTTCCAGCTCCTTACAGGCTCCTACGAAATTGGTCCCACAGTCCGAACGAATTTGTTTGGCAGGCCCTCGCAGAGCAAAAAACCTTCTCAAGGCATTTATAAAGGTGGATGAATCCATGCAATCAATCAGCTCGATGTGTATGGCACGAGTACTCATACAAGTGAAAAGAACAGCCCATCTTTTGCTTTACGCCTGTCCTCCTCGTGTGCGTCTCGCAACGACTGTCTAGGGTCCAAAAACATCAAGCCCGACATACATGAAAGGGGGTTCAGTGCTCAGGCGATCGATGGGTAAGTCCGCCATCTTCTGCTCAGTTATTTTCCCACGAAGATTGTTGCACATGACACACTTGTGTAGAATGCTGTTGATAAGCTTCTTAACACCGACGATCCAATACCCTGCATTGCGGATTCAGTGAACACACGACCCTGATGCTTGACTCGATCATGGTAATGCTCCACCAGTAGTTTTGCAGCATGACTGCGTCCTGGAATGATCAAAGGAAACTTCTCTTTGAGATCCAGAGTAGCATTCTTTAGCCGACCTCCTATCCTGAGAAGGCCTCTACTATCTATGTAAGGGTTCAGTTTTCTCAGAGCACTGTACCTGGGAATGTCAATTCCTTTGGCAATGCAGGTAAGCTCTTCTTGGTAAGCTCTCCTCTGCACGCTCTTGATTACGACTTCCTCTGCTTGTAACAACTCCTTCACTGTATGAGGCTTCGCACAATAATGCCATGATCTGCAGGTTCTTTCTGTATCATCAGACGACTTATAAGTCTGGGCGACATGTATGAGAGAAGCTATAGCTCTGAATAATGACCTCCAAGAAGAGAATCGTTCGAATCGTTGACATTCAAGATGAGAATCATCAGTAGATAGGGTAGTAACAAGAGGACGAACCTCCACATCCAACTCTGGCCCAATGAGGTCGAATTCCTCTTCCAGTGGCAGATTCTGATGCACTTGCAACAGGAAGGTGGGTCCTGTAAGCCAAGTAGTTGTGCTCAACAGCGTTGCTGAAACAGAGCGGGTGGCATGGTCTGCAGGGTTATGCTTCGTAGAAACATAGTGCCATTGTGTTGGGCTTGACACTTTGCAGATACGTTGCACTCTGTTGGCTACATATACATAGAAGCGTCTTGTCTGGTTATATATGTATCCCAGGACAACTCTGCTATCCGTGTAAAACTCCACAGCATCTAAAGAGAAGTCCAAGCTCATTTATGATTGTCTCTGCTAACTCTGCAGCTAGAACCGCAGCTCCTAATTCCAGTCTGGGAATTGTATGAGCAGCTTGTGGAGCCAACTTTGCCTTCCCTAGGACGAACCCAGTGTGACATGCTCCTTCTTCATTGATTACACGAAGATATGCCACTGCTGCAATTGCTCTAACAGAAGCATCTGAGAAAATATGAAGTTCCTTTCTCAGAGCTGTAGAGAGGGTAGTATGGATATAGGGTCTGGGAATCTCCAGCCGTTTGAGATCTTGTAGGGATTTCCTCCATGCATTCCATGCTTCTTCCTTATCTTCAGGGAGAGAAGAGTCCCAGTCAAGAGCCTCACCTGAGAGTTCTCGTAATAGGAATTTCCCTTCAATGATGATAGGGGCAACGAACCCAAGTGGGTCGAAGAGACTGTTGACAGTAGCAAGTATCCCTCTGCGAGTAAAGGGCTTCTTGATGTCTGTTACATGAAAGGTGAATACGTCTCTCTTCACATTCCAGCTAAGTCCCAGACTACGTTGGATGGGAGTTGGGTCGACTTCCAAGTTGAGATCCTTGAGTCCCTTTGCATGATCTTCGATCGGGAATGCGTCCATTACTTCCTTGCTATTAGAAGCAAACTTGTGCAGTCTCAAATTCGAAGTGGCTAGCATCTCTTTTGTTCTTGTCAACAAGTCGATTGCTTCCGCAGCTG
Source organism: Hemibagrus guttatus (assembly GCA_033459395.1). Classification (NCBI taxonomy): domain Eukaryota; kingdom Metazoa; phylum Chordata; class Actinopteri; order Siluriformes; family Bagridae; genus Hemibagrus; species Hemibagrus guttatus. The sequence continues at coordinate 10,272 of JAUCMX010000416.1, read as the reverse complement.
TGGGTGTTGATAAAAGTCCATCATCAATGTAGAATTCTCTCTCTACAAAGCGTTTGGCGTCTGAACCATACCCCTTCTCATCATAAGCCGCTGCTCGTCGAAGACCATAAATGGCTACAGCAGGAGATGGACTATTTCCGAACACGTGCACCCTCATGTGATATTCGATGATCTCTTTGCTGGTGTCATTTTCCTTGAAGCAAAGGAAACGAAGGAAGTCTCTATCTTCATCCTTCACAATGAAGCTGTGAAACATCTGCTCGATGTCCGCAGTTACAGCTACCAGCTCCCTTCTGAAACGCAGTAAGACTCCTAAGAGGCTGTTATTTAAGTCTGGACCAGAGAGAAGAACATCGTTCAAAGAGATGCCCTGTTTTTGTGTGCTGGAGTCGAAGACAACTCTGATCTGACCAGGCTTCTGTGGGTGGTACACCCCAAAGATGGGTAAATACCAACATTCCTGGCCCTCTCGAAGCGGAGGGGCCACCTCGGCATGGTCACGATCAAAGATGTTCTGCATGAAAGTAACAAAATGAGACTTCATCTCAGGCTTTTTTTTCAGTGTGCGCAGAAGAGATGATAGACGTGTTAATGCCTGGTCTCTGTTATTAGGGAGTCGCTGGCGAGGTGTTCTGAATGGGAGTGGTGCGACCCAGCTATTGCTCTCATCCATGAACATCTCTCTATCCATGATGTCTAGAAAGTGCCTGTCTTCAATGGACAATCCGATTTTGTTATCATCCTTTGACCTCTCGAAGATGGTATCCCCTATTACGTAGTCATCAAAGATGAAGTCGTCACATGCCAAAGATACCTCAGGCAAAGGCTTGATGTCAAACTTCTCCTTGATGCTAAGCTTGTTAGGACATGGAGAGAGTAGAGAAGGACGTCCATTATCAAGTACATGGGTGAGGTAAGTACTAAGTGCTGCAGACCTGTGTACAGATCCTAAGCAGACGTCTCCTACTACGACCCAGCCTAGGTCTAGTCTTTGCGCATAGGGTGCATTATTAGGTCCATTACGTTGCTCCCGTACTTTATGAACCTGAAGGATGTCACGACCCAAAAGAAGAAGAATTTGAGCTTCTGGATCCAAAGGAGGAATGCAATTAGCAATGGGCTTTAGGTGAGTATGCCAGCGTGCTGCGTCAGGAGTTGGTATCTCTGCCCTGTCATCCGGCATATTGTTGCATTCGATCAAAGTTGGCAATTTTACCTTTGTCGCTCCATCTAAAGACTCTATAACAAAACCTGTGGCTCTCCTCCCTGCCGTCTCTGTCACACCTGCACAGGTACGTAGGGTGTCAGTTGAACTCTCTCCTTTGACATGCAGCAAGTCGAAGAACTTGGTTCTAGCGAGCGATCTATTGCTCTGGTCGTCCAGGATCACATAAAGCTTGATCACTTCTTCTGGGAGGCTTGCTGGGTAAACCTTAGCCAAGCAAATCTTAGAGCAGGACCGTGAATTTTTGCCATAACCACAAACCTCCGTACATTTGGAAGTGACAGCAGGTTGAGGTCTGTCTATCTCTCCCTCCCCGCCATGCTCAGATAAAGTTAAAGGTGGCAGTCCTGGATGAAGCGCTGCAACATGAGCATCACTGCTGCATTCCTTTTTATGAATTGGGCAAGTCTTATCCACATCATCCGACTCACAGTTTGAGCTGCTTGTCTGACTCACAGTACCTGATGAAACTTCTGTCTTGTGAGCATAGACTGGACTTTTCATTTGCCTCTTGACTGGTTGCTCCAGTTTCAACACACTATTGATTCCAGAAGCCAGAGCAAAACTCGGATCGTTGCGTGTTCGAGCCTCTCTGCAGATGAAATCACAAAAGAATGAGAATGGAGGAAAGGCGACTTGATGTACAGTTTTGTACTGAGAACCTTGAGCCATCCACTTCTCCTGAAGACTGTAAGGTAACTTATCTACGATGGGGGCTACACCTCGTGCAGTGTCAAGATAAGTAAGTCCGGGTAGGTAGCCTTCATGTTTCGCAGACTCCACTTCCTGTAGAAGATCTCCGAGCTCTCGAAGCTTTTTGGCATCCTTGTTGCTGATCTTTGGAAAGCTGTCGATCCTGTCAAAGAGGGATTTCTCAATAATCTCTGGAGAGCCATAGCAATCTTCCAAGCGCTCCCAAGCCTTTCTTAAGCCTGTGTCTGGATTACCTGTCTGCACATCTCTGATCCTTCGTACATAATGCGAAGACTGTTCTCCCAGCCATTTAGAGAGAAGGTCTAACTGTTCAGTGGCTGACAGGTACAAACCAATTGCATTGGCAAAAGATGACTTCCACGCCCAATAATTCTCAGGACGATCATCAAACTTGAAGAGACCCGAGTTAACAAGCTCTCTGCGTGCTAAGTACCTGGCGATCTCACTCACATTAGTGTCATTGTTGAACGATGGCTGTGGTGTTGTCTTACATGGTGAGGAGGTGAATGGTGGTGCTTGGAATTTATGGCTAGGAATTTGCACTGACCTCTGTGGCTGCTGCATTATACTCTCAGTATCAGGTTTATTGTAGGAATCTCTGACATCCCAAGCGGTAAGGCGATGCCCTCTATGGGGTGTTTCAGGCTTCAACATATGAACAATGGGCTCTAGAGGTGTTTGGTATGGTTCATCTCCAACGGGTGGGGATAACTCCAGTTGAGACTGATGCATGACATAATCACGAGTGCGATCAGAAATCTCTCTCACGTCAGAAATCCTTTCTCCGAGCTCACTTTCTGCTGCTGCCTCCAGCACCTTTGCCTCAGCAAGGGCTGCTGCCACCTCACTCTCATGCTTTAGTGCTGATAGTGATGCTTCCATGCGAGCCTCCATCACTTTCAATTGAGCCTTTTCAATCAAGATCTCAGATTCTTTTTTAAGGAATTCAGCCTTGGCCCATGCAGCTTCCAACTTGGCGCGAGCCTTGGCAGCAACAAAGCTAACTGATGAGCTTCTAGATCTATTAGTCGAAGCAGAGGCTATAGATCTTGTTTCTAATGCTTGGCTTCGCTCTGTAACTTCCTCAATCTCTGTAACTTTCTCCGCCATCATGTATTGCTGATTCTTTCTAAGAGTGCAAGATGTGATGATCAACAAAGAATAATGGAATTAGAGCTTGCTTTCGTTGAAATGTAGTGCCCGCCGTGCAGATGCCTTTTTACTATTCTGTCCCAGATGCGTGTTTCATCTACGCAAAACTGACAGATAGCTAACTGGAGTCAGAAAAGATCAGACGCAGGAGTAAAGTTGAGGGTTTTTACTGTTATGTTCTTTCCCTTTCTTTCTATTTTTTGTAAAACTGAGACATACAAAGATTACAAGTATCTTATTACAGAATGTTCATGAATAAACATGAATGAATTTACATCATTTACAATGTTGAAAACACAACTGGCTGCATCCAACTTTGCTTAGTATTATGGTTGGAGAATAGTTCAATTTAAACTCAAACTTATTAATTACAAATATATACACATTAAAAGAAAGGTAACAACTTACAGGCAAAGCCTTTCCAAGGCACAAAACGTAAAGGAAACAGAGAGCCACCCGCATGGAAAGAATCTGGAACAGTGTAGTTATTTCCTGGTTAACCTCTAACCCAAGAGTCACATGACCCAAACCAACCACTAAGAAAACAGCTCACAGTCATCAACGTTCTTTGATGTTACACCAAACTGCCACAAGATGGTGCTAAGAAATAACAAATAAATGTATGCCATGACAATAGTGTAGGGTGTAGAGTGTAGAGTGAAGAGGAAATAGTGAATTGCTTAAGGTTAGGTTTTGAATGTAATGTTTTAAATTTATTTCCAATTTTGGATTTATTTTGCACAGGTTACATCCAGAATGCCTTTTCTCCTTCTTTTTGGTTACATGTAAATTTTTGGAATTTTGAGTTCTATTTTGATTCTGTTGGTTTTTGTTATGTAGGTTATGTTTATATATAGATCAGGGGTAGCAGATGTATTGGAATGGGGTTGTACTGTAGGGGATTCAGAACCAAGATTAAAGGTATAGTTTTGTGGTTCAGTTAAGGTTAGGGGTTGGGATTAGGATTACAGGTTAGGGATTTTGGAAATGGGTAAGAGATTAGGGTTAAGGTTAGGCTGGGGTTAAGGGTGATAAAGGGGTTAGGGTAGGAGTTAGGGTAGATGATAAATGGGGTAGGGTAGGGGTTAGGTTAAGTGATTAAGAAGTTAGGGTAGGGGTTATAGGGTGTGTAATAGAGGGGCTAGGGGAGAAGTGTTAGGGTTGGGGTTAGGTGTTAGGGTGTGTGATAGAGGAGTTAATAGGATATATACTGTACAGAATTTACACACATCCTTTAGAGCAGTTGTATTTTGCTGTAAACACCAGCAGCATGCTTTACTCACATCATACCTGCTCAGATTTAGTAGCAAAGACGCTTGGCCTCGATCACATCACCTTCAGGTTTAATAAGATGACGGCGTCTGAGGTCGAGAGCGACTGGAAGCAGAGGAACACTGACCGGAAGCTGGACTTCATCCACATGATTCAGGTGGGTGAATAAACCATTTTTAATTGAATTTTAATTGAACAACTTAAACATAACTATTAACAGATAAAAAGTACCATGCAACATATTTTACTTAATAAAAAGTTGGAATCGGTGTCAGAGGAAATAAAGAGTGACTCGTTTAGGTCACTTTAATGTACCTTTGTTAAATAATTAGGAAACGTCTCACTCCTCAGATGCTATACTATGTTACCGATCCCGAGGCGATGGTTTCCTTCTTCAGGAGCTTACTGAACAAAGACGGGAAACTCCTCATCATCCTGGTCTCAGGTAAACACACCACACACACAGATTATTGTTTGTCTTGATTCATTTGTCAGTTGTGAGGTTTAATAAATATGAAACCCAGGGCAGGTTGTGTATTCCAGAGCTAGCCTGCTAAGACATTGGCTAATTCACTTCCACCCCTGAAGGTGAAGGTTAGTTAATTGAAGGTTAATTGTCACAGCACAAACTCACAATTTAATCAAAAATAATCAACTGAATAATATAAAAATATTAAAATATAAATCAGACAGGCTGAAGATGAGGAAGACTTCTTCTTCACGTCCTCATGAGAAGTGAGAAGTCAAACAAGTGCACATCTAAAGTCTAAGTCTAAATGTTTTGTACCTTTCTTTTAATTTTATGGACCCAATATGAAAAATTCTCTCATCAATTTTAAACAAAAATGATGAGCATGTAAACATGGCTCATTGATGTGTTTGTTGGTGTCCTTTCTGCTCTTCTTTAATTGCTCTTCTAGTCATCACATAGTGGAGAGCAACTGGTTGGACAAATTTGGAGGTAATTTGGAGGTTTTGTGTTTTGGAAAAGTTTTCAGCAACTTCGGTCTGTTCCATATTCCAGCCTAAGAGAATGAGTTTCCATCTTCATATGATGTCATATGATTCTCGGAAAGAGTTGGGGTCAGGGGCACATCAGAACTTCCTCCAAAATACAGAGTATCCCGTGGTGTAGGACATCATCCTGATTACACTGGAGGTGGAGTGTTAGAGATAGCTCACTAAACTTCTATCAGACTTGTTTAGATTGGAAGAAAATGTGGCATTGTGTATCTAAACCCTTATTGGCTGGCTGTCACTCTGACTTCCTGTTTCTAAAGTAAATACATCAATATATAGTATCACAAGTTGTTGTGTACATTTTAAGGAACAGGGAACAAGGAGCACAATCAAGAACCATGCAGTAATTTCTAATATCTTTTAGCACAAATCTTTGTTAACTCAGTGCACCCCCTGCAGGACAGAGCGGCTGGGGCAGGTTATGGAGAACCTACCGAGCTCAGCTGTGCATGAGCGACATCAGTCAGTGCGTCACGAGCTGAGACGTCAGGAACTTCCTTGACGCTAAAGGAATCCCCTACCAGAGCCACACTCTCCCGTCTCAGATGGACATCACCGAGTGTTTCACAGCTGGAGATGAAAAAGGAGAGCTGCTGCTGGACTTCCTGACCGAGGTGCTGGAGTTCAGTAAGAACGCTTCTCCGGAGCTGAAGGCCGGAGTGCTGGAGCTCCTCAAACACCCCGAGTGCAGCCGAGAGGTGGACGGCAGGATTATATTCAACAACAACCTGGAGGCCTTAGTGCTGACCCCGTAGAGCTGAAACACCAGCTCACACTCAGAAAAGACTTTATTTTAGGTCATTCTTTTAGATTTTAACTCGTTAAATAAATCTCTCATGTCCGTCGTAATTGTTTCTGAAATGTTTGCAAAAATCTAGCTTTTGTTTTAGAATTGCAACATAGAAATAATATAAATAGCAATGATTCTCTAACAGAGTGTATTTGTTGACCAGTTATCCGGCTGGACTGTGACTTACGTCTTATCGATTAAAATAAAGAGTGCCATCAGTTTTGAAAAGTTGGCGTGTATCTGATTTTTTTTGGAGTAATCGGTGAAGATGATGTTAGTTGACATTTTCGAATGGTTTACAAGTTTGTTAAATAAGAGCATCATTTAATTTGTGTCTATTAACAGACCATGAAATCATTTTAATGTGTCTTTTATGACTTTTACTCATAGCTCGCACTAATACATTGTTTCCATAGCAACAGTTATGAAACACATGAAATCGTTGATATGGTGAAGTTTCTGTATCACGTGTGGAAGGAGTCTCCAGTGTAACAGTCTGCGGTGAAGCTGTGAGTCTTCAGGAGAGAGTAATTCACAAAAACTGTGAAGAAAAAAAAAAGGCAGATTATTTTCATGGACATCCCATAATCTGAAATGTTACTATAAATGGATGAAAAGCACAAAGTGTTGTTCATTACTAAATGACTCATTAATCACTTCTGCTGTTAACAGACTGATGTTTAACATTAGCCGTGTGGTGATTATTTTCCTCTCACTGCACATCCTGTTGTGTTTTATTCCTTATGTCATTCCTAAATGAGGTTTCTGAGAACTTTCTTAATCTGGAATGAAAACATCACTTGTTTCAGAGCTGCGGTGTCCCACAGGGTTCAGTTATAGGTCGCTTAACATAGTAAGAAACACAGCAAGGATTTTATGAAATCAGTGTAAGAACAACTTAACACCAAGCCTCATATTTATAATAAATAGATCTGGATAGAATTCTTTTAATGACTAGTCAGTAAATATTGTTTTTAAGATAGTAAGTATGCAATTTAAGAATATTAAGATGATTTTTTATGACATTCAGATGATAGGCATCTAATTGATTTTTATCAATCAGGTTGGATAATAATAATAATAATAATAATAATAATAATAATAATAATAATAATAATAATAATTTATTTTATTTATAAAGCACTTTACATTTAAGGCAAATCTCAAAGTGCTACACAAGTGACTTAAACAAAGTTAAAAAAAAATAACATTTTCCCATTAATAAGCTTTCCTGAACAGAAAAGTCTTTAACTGTTTTTTAAAACAGTCCACAGTCTGTGGTGACCGCAAGTTCTCAGGCAGTGCATTCCATAGCCATGGAGCGGCTGATGAAAAGGCTCGGTCCCCCATCGTGCAGAGTTTTGTGGACATGATTAGTGTTACTTTATAAGCTCGGTATAAGGCGTGGTCATGTCCTGAATTAATCTCAGAGGTTTTGTCTAAGCGAGATCGTGTTTTAAAATGTGTGCACTTTATTTTTAATTTTAAACACCATAAATACTGCAGACGTGATGGTTTTCAGGACGGAACAGTCGGTCAGTGTGAGTTTCCTGGATAAAATGGAGACACATGGCTTGTATAAGCTGGCAGCTTAATGGTCAAGGTGTTGGATTACTGATCCAAAGGTTAGTGCGTTTGAATCCCAGGTCCACCAAGCTGCCATGCTGGGCCACTGAGCAAGTCCCTTAACCCTCAGTTGCATAAAATGAGATAAATTTGAAGTCGCTCTGGATAAGAGGGCGTCTGTCAGGAATGTAAAGCTAATGTAAAAGCTCATAACAAAAAGTGCAGCCTTTGTGCAGTGACTCATATGAAAATAACAAAAAAGGTATTTCAAAGATTTTTACTAAATAATAATAATAATAATAATAATAATAATAATAATAATAATAATAATAATAATAATAGTAGAAGTACAGAGGGCACGGTGGCTTAGTGGTTAGCACGTTTAGTGGTTTCACACCTCCAGGGTTGGGGATTTGATTCCCGCCTCCACCGTGTGTGTGTGGAGTTTGCATGTTCTCCCTGTGCTTCGGGGGTTTTCTCCGGGTACTCCGGTTTCCTCCCCCAGTCCAAAGACATGCGTGGTAGGTTGATTGGCATCTCTAAATTGTCTGTAGTGAGTGAATGAGAGTGTGTGTGTGTGCCCTGCGATGGGTTGGCACTCCACCCAGGGTGTATCCTGCCTTGATGCCCAATGACGCCTGAGACACCCAGGCTCCCCGTGACCTGAGAATAGTTCGGATAAGCGGTAGACAATGAATGAATGTTGCATGTGAATTAGTGTGTAATTAATTTAGCGTCATGTTTGATCTCTGCTCCTCTCTCTCCACCTCCGTATCCTTCTTTCCTTCTTCCTCCCTGTTTCCTCCACACAGATCAGACCCCCAGATCCCAGAATTATAAGGTCAAGACCTTCATTGACATAACTTAATGTGCAGCTTTCACTCTGGAGGCAGAGCTACTCCAAAAATGGGCGGGGCCAGGAGGATTGGTAGAACTCAGACACCTGGGGAATGTCATTTAACACTTATTTAATATGACACCATTAATTAATTAATTAATTCACACTATTAATTTTTTTTTTCAGTCCATATTTTCTATTCCTGATCTTTTTTCTGGGATTAAAATTGAGTGCTTGCGTTAAAGGCAGTGGATTAGACACTTTTCAAGAGAAATCTTTTAACTTTAGAGGTGAGTTAGTCCCACACAGGGGATTATAATAATCTGATAGCTCACAGAAAATCCTACATAACTCAGATCTTTCCCCAGTAATGGTTTAATAACATAATTTATCGAGATTTCCCACTTCTAGCACTAACTCAAAGATTATTCCTTGGAATCTGTTACATTAATTTAACCTTGTACATTAAAGTCAGATCTTTATTTAAAACATAAAGTTAAACTGCACGTAAGCTTCAGCTGCACTTATTTCCGTCCTCGGTCACATGACTGCAGCGGATTAAGATAATGATCGTCATATATTTAGCTCTACTCTTCGAGACGTTAATTAACCCACAACACTGACGACTTTAAATAATCAAAGAGCAAAGGTTTAGCTAAAATGTGCTAAATTATGATTATTGTGATATTTTGAATATTATGATATAATTATGATTATGATTATATTAATATTGTTAGGATTGTTCGCTACATGAACATTTTAAACCTAAACTCATCCCAGTCAGTTACACGCTGATAGACGTGTTATTTTTGTCATCTGCTTATTAGCTCAGTTTACTGTATGATGTTCATCTTCTCCTTCCCTCCCTCAGATACCACGGCTTCTGCTGACGGCTCATCAGAAACTCAATTCCAACAAAACGTGAACTGCTGGCCATCTCAGGTGACTCATCCCCAGGTCAGAATCTCGTGATCTCTCTGAACAACTCTCTGATCTCTTCTTTGGTCACTGCTCGCAACCTCGGGGTAACCCGGACGATCAACTGTCTTTTTTCTCCCATGTTACTAATGTGACACGCTCATGTCGGTTTCTTCTGTACAACATCAGAAGGATTTGGCCATTTCTATCCACAGGGGCTACTCAGGTGTTTATTCAGTCTCTGGTCATTTTGAGACTGGACTACTGCAGCTCTCTACTGGCAGGTCAACCTCTGAACACAATTCGTCCACACCACCCCACTGCTGCACCTCCACTGGCTTCCTGTAGCTGCATCAGATTCAAAACACTGACCCTTGTCTACAAAGACAAGAATGGACCAGCACCATCTGACCTCAAAACTCTCATTACTCCTCACACTGCACCTCACTCCCTCAGATCTACTAGCACTGCTCCACTGGTCCACCATCTCTCAGGGTAAGAGGTAGGTCTACATGTAGAGTCTTCTCTGTTCTGGCGCCGAGGTGGTGGAATGAACTTCCCCTAGATGTCCGAACAGCCGAGTCACTGACCGTCTTCAAACAGCAAATGATGACCTACCTCTTCCTGTCAGAAGAGGGTTGTGGTCAGATATTACAGCAGGAAGAATTGCGATGCTCTCAAAACACATCCTGAATTCACGAGAACATAAAATATAATCTATTCGAGAATACGTCTGATGCCTCGAAGAAAAGAAAGTGTAATCTCTAACCAAAGGAT